>JAWPHD010008052.1:0-120176 GCA_037043455.1 Cyrtodaria siliqua
CCCGACAAAAGCAACTTTTAAACAATTACAGCTGAATACAGCTGATACTGTAAGGGAGGTAACTACAGATGATATACCTTTCTTTGATACATTGAGTTACCTTTCCTTTGCCTTTATAATGTGACACGATGATTGTCTAAGCCTATATGGATACATAAAAAATAGATATTTTTTTAATATCATAATCATTAAAGGGACAATGTCTGTAACTTTTAGCCTATAAAACACAAAATAATTACGTTGACAAACATAACACACCAACCATTATTGAATATTTACTAAATAAAACTAAAATTACACTCAAGGGTAATAATGGTCGAACGTCGCAATAGCCGATCTCGCTACCGACTGAACTAACCGGTCATGTGATCAGCAGAAATGTAAATAATGTGGGTCCCGCAGTATTTACAAATAATATAAAGCTTCTTTTTTCCAAACTCATGAATGTATTACTACAGGCTTATCTGGGCCTATGGTTATGTTTTCATGTATACATTTCACTAAATAAAAATAAGACAGTTGTGTGTGTCTGTGTGTGTGTGTGTGTGTGTGTGTATAGTTCTAAGGTTTATAGTCCCTCCACCAACATCAAAAATCCGACAGTTATTTGGCTATGCTCAATATATGTTTACTTTTGGACAGTGTCCCTTTAATGCTATATGATTAAAACACAGTTTGGATGATTCATCATTTTATGTCTCTCTGAGTCTAAAACATTTTAGTACAAAATTTAATTAGTCTTGACATTTTAATGTCAAGTTTTAAGGCAGACAGCTTATTCTTTGTGATAATGGAAGTTTATTATGCCAACCTTCTTCAATAAATAATGTACTGTTGCTAATTCTAATTTTTACAAAAGTATTAACAGTGTTCTGTCATCGAATTCAAAAACTTGTAACAAGATGGACCAAGTGGAGACAACTCACTAATAGGGAATCAAGAATAAACAAAGATGAGTATATATACAAATGAATAACAAACGACAAAGTAGAAATATCTAAGTTTTGAAGTGTTTAAATACACTTTGTCTGAATCACTGAATCACAACCTTATCTTAAAGCTACAGAGTCCCTATATCAATCGATTTCTTCTTTGTAGGCATATCTTTATTTGTAACTTCATGTTCACCAGCTCATGTCGAAATCAGGTATTTAAGCGAGCAAATATAGCACAGGAAATTATTTACTGTATATACATTGACCAGTACACGTCTTACCTATACACAGGTAACAGTAATTTTTACAGGAAAAAAAAGTTAGCTTCTTTTCGGGCTCGAACACACGACCTTCTGATTTCAAGTCCGGTGCTCTATCCACTGAACTACAACGCTACTTGAGAAAATAGTATACTAACTACCATATATTATGAGGCAAAATAACTTAATATATTTGAACGCAGCTAAAGATGGATCAATAAATATGTAGTCCATATTGTCGCATGTGTAAATTAACATTGCCAGGAGGTGTAATACTGTATGTTATCAATATGAACTAATATTTCGTCTCAAATCAACCAAATCTCGACTTGTTATTTAGTGCTTGATGAGTTTGTGTGCGCGCGCTTGTTATTACATAATGCCTATTTAATGTTAAAAATGCTACAACATACCAATAAATAGCAGTGGTCTAGTGGTTCAGCGTATATCTTTCAAAACTTACAAGTGCAAGGCTGTGGTTCAAATCCTGTTTCGGGCAACTATTTTTTAATCACATATATTCTGGAGTCGTATATTTATCGATGTTACCTGTACGGAGGCTAAATAAAAATGTGAAATTTTACGCATCAATTTCTGGTTATATACCGACTTTTGGGGTGTTCGTCGATTTGAAACTACTTCACAAGTGACTCATTCGTATTCATGAGTTATTACCAGTTGAAATAGGGACTGTACAACTTTAAATAAGAAATAGAACGTTCAGCTTTAATCAAACTGAATATCTGAGCTAAATGTAAGTTATATCAAAGCTATATCTGGCTGATTCTCTTCCAGTACTGTTCACTGTATCTGGCACTAATACTTCACGAATTATGACAATGCCAACAAGCACATCCCTCACTAGTGATGGCTATCCATCCCGGTATCCTACTTTCGGTGATGTAGTATCAACGCGACGCCAACTCACAGGACCATTATCTGGCAGTGGCTGCAGTCCCGGTATTCAACTTACGGTGACGTTATCCCGTCCCGCTCTGTATGGAGGTGACCGACTGTAACTAGGCCCTCTTGCCTAGCACCTCGCGATTACTGCCCGGTCATTTGCCCATATAGTGAATGCTGTGGTTACCGCGTCCTATGATGGCATTCTCACCTATGACCTCGTAGACCACGCTCCCGACAATAACGCTCTACATCCACTCCTAGCGTCTATACAGCTACAAAATATATACTCAATCTTGCAATGTTATCGAAACATGTATTCTACAGAAGCACTATGGTATCACCATACCTAGTAACGGATTGCGACATAACCTTGATTCAGAATGAATAAACCTGAATTCTAATTCTTGAATTAATATTATTCTAAACTTTAACGAAACATGTAATACAATTAGAGACGTAATTTAACAATAATGAAATCTCACAATCCTAGATGTAACTCAAAACTTACAACACAATAGTTCAGTCGTGAAGATTTTATAATTAATTTTCAAGCATACACAGTAATGACAGTAAGAAACCAGTCCATAGAAAAAGTTTTTCTTTGTTCTTGCTTATAATATAATTTTCACAAACCTGAAGGTCTGAGCCTAAACCGTGCTATAAATGGCGGTATATTTCAGCCGTGCTATAAATGACAGATTTGGTAGTGGCCTACTCAAATTTATGCGCGCGCAGTTGTAATGTTTACACACAACCTGTCAATCAAAATAACTAAACCGCATTTGCTCAATGATATACAAAGGCGATTGGCTGCAATAATCAAAACATGGGTCATGCCATTTCTTGATTTGATCAAGCTGTTATTTTACTGAAAACTGCAATGCCTTAAAACTTCTTGCACACGCGTATTTGGATAAATGGCTATGGTACAAAATATTTATAGTATATTTTTCTAGTATACGATTTATACTGCACTCTCGGGCCTACGGCCCTCGAGAAGCAGTATAAATAGCAAATACTCAAAATATTATGCTATAAATATTACATATGCCATTATAAATAGCCTGTCAGGCAATACTTTTCTAATATATACTGGCATTCAAAAGGTAATAGAAATAAAGCCAGTATCTTGCTAAACTATCTAGGCTTTCAAAGGCAGATATTTACTTCAGGACAACAATTTAAATTGTCAATAATTTACAACAAATAAAGTGAAACATAAATTAACTCACCCATAATGTCGTAATGTATCGGTCACTCTGACAAACCCATGAGTGTGGTTCCAGTATTTGTGATATCGGGTAACGAGTTGCACACTTTTTTTATATAGCCAGTTCACATCTACCTGACTGACCACGCCAAGACATCTTGTAAAGCTCGCTTTGACGTGGCTTTGCACTAGTAAATATCGGCAATTTTAACCAAAATACACAACTTGTAAAATCATAACTTTCTTAATACTTGATGGATTTTGATGAAATAAAAGCCAAAATGACTTATTCTTCATCAATATATAGTAGACCTTAAACGATTTTCTTCTCTGAAACCACAGTTATACTTACTGGGCATGAACAGACGGATACATTCCTCCAACCATCAGCAATCACCCAGCATTGGCCCAGGGTCCCATTCCACCCCTCGGAACATAGCCCCTGGGCATAACTTGGAAACCGTTGAGATCCTCACCCTATAACCATATATACGCTTCACTTGCCTGAACACATTGACTGCATGTTCTCATTTTGTTATGAAATTATAAGCTTGTTTAACAATTAACATGTCGCCAGTACTTAGATATCTCCGCCCTATTGTTGATGTCGGAGTATATTGACAATAGGTTATATTATAATACAGCTGCACGTGCTTTATTATACTGTTATACATGCTATTATTTGTCGGAGGTATAGTATTGGTTTGATTGGTTAAAATGGATAAATGATTGACAACTGGCGACATGTTAATTTCTCCATCTTTGCAAAGATCATCATGTGAGTGATTCAGATTCAGCTTTGTTTTTCTCTTGAATTCCACCAAATGTGTAGAGCCAGTTGAGCGATACACTGGCTCTCTTGGGCTGCCAAATGTACACAGCCAGTTGAGCTATACAGGCTCTCTTGGTCTTCTTGTCTAGGTATTGTTTTAATACCATAGTATACCTATACCACTGAGCTGGACTTTATATACAAATTCTGTTTTTGCTTTTTTTTTTTAATTTAAATTCTTCATGGTACTAAGGTTATTGCTTTATGGATGATATTAGTGATCTTGAAACAGAATTTTCAAGAAGAAATAAAGTTAATAATTTTGACACCATGAACTGATTAATGTGACGTGGTCCATGTCCATATCCGCGTCATTGCATCCGTGTCCGTCAAAAATTGCAAATTTTGCGATTCGTCATGGACACGGAACTGATCAATTGATGCTTCCTAATATTTTCTCTAAGTAACCGGTTTTTCACTGACATGGATACGGATGCGGATACAGACACATACCACGTATCACATGCAAATGGATGCCCGGCTTACGTGTGCAAAGTTTCCCTATAATTTTGCGCAAGTGATGTGGAAAAATTAATAAAGCGAACACAAGATGTAACTTCAATTACGTTACTCTCATAAGAAATAGAGAAAGTGAAAGTAACAATTGATCATCATCACATGGTGATGTAGTTATAATAGGGTGTGATGTGGGTATTCACACATGTCCTATAGTTAGCTTTCCTCATGTGATGTGGGTATGGTATACATCCTATATTTACCTGTCCTCATGTGATGTAGGTAATCACATGTGCTACAGTTAGCTGTCCTCATGTGATGTGGGTATACATCCTATATTTAGTATTCAGGAAATGATTGTCACACTTTAGTTATCACTTATTGACAACCTCATGCATCTCCATTATTCCATTAAGTGTTTACAGATTATGTTAACAACATATGATTAGAGTTAATTGTTTTGATGGATAGTAATTATATCACTAACCAGACTGGATTTATTTGTGTTGTTGTCTTGAACAAATATTTATACACTATATATAATCTTTATCAAGAAAATTAGGAATTAATCAATTGCAGTATCTGGATAAATGTAGTTAACTAAACTGTATGTTTTGGCAATGTTTTATTTTAAAGTATGCTTAAAATGTTTCTGTCAATATTATATAAATGTAGGAGAAGATTATAACTTTTTCTGATATTTCTAAAATATATTTTATATATTTGGATACATATGAATCAGACCTGTTTTGCTATTTTGTGTTTCTGTAAGTCCTGCATTACTTGATACCAAATGGGCCCAGCTTCTGTAAGTCCTGCTGTACTTGATACCGAATGGGCCCATCTTCTGTAAGACCTGCATTACTTGATACCGAATGGGCTCAGCTTCTGTAAGTCCTGCATTACTTGATACCAGGGGCCCAGCTTCTGTAAGTCTTGCTGTACTTGATACCAAATGGGCCCAGCTTCTATAAATCCTGCTGTACTTAATACCAAATGGGCCCAGCTTCTATAAGTCCTGCTGTACTTGATACCAATGGGCCCAGCTTCTGTAAGTCCTGCTGTACTTGATACCAATGAGCCCAGCTTCTGTAAGTCCTGCAGTACTTGATACCAAATGGGCCCAGCTTCTATAAGTCTGCTTTGCTTGATACCAAATGGGCCCAGCTTCTATAAGTTCAGATGTACTTGATACCGAATGGGTTCAGCTTCTATAAGTCCAGCTGTACTTGAAACCAAATGGGCCCAGCTTCTATAAGTCCAGCTGTACTTGATACCAAATGGGCCCAGCTTCTGTAAGTCCTGCATTACTTGATACCGAATGGGCCCAGCTTCTGTAAGTCCTGCTGTAGTTGATACAAAATGGGCCCAGCTTCTGTACTGCTGTACTTGATACTAAATGGGCCCAGCTTCTGTAAGTCCTGCATTACTTGATACCGAATGGGCCCAGCTTCTATAAGTCCAGCTGTACTTGATACCAAATGGGCCCAGCTTCTGTAAGTCCTGCTGTACTTGATACCGAATGGGCCCAGCTTCTGTAAGTCCTGCTGTACTTGATACCAAATGGGCCCAGCTTTTGTAAGTCCTGCTGTACTTGATACCAAATGGGCCCAGCTTCTATAAGTTCAGATGTACTTGATACCGAATGGGTCCAGCTTCTGTAAGTCCAGCTGTACTTGATACCAAATGGGCCCAGCTTCTGTAAGTCCTGCATTACTTGATACCGAATGGGCTCAGCTTCTGTAAGTCCTGCTGTAGTTGATACCAAATGGGCCCAGCTTCTGTACTGCTGTACTTGATACCAAATGGGGCCCAGCTTCTGTAAGTCCTGCACTACTTGATACCGAATGGGCCCAGCTTCTATAAGTCCAGCTGTACTTGATACCAAATGGGCCCAGCTTCTGTAAGTCCTGCTGTACTTGATACCGAATGGGCCCAGCTTCTGTAAGTCCTGCATTACTTGATACCAAATGGGCCCAGCTTCTATAAGTCCTGAAGATCTTGATATCAAATAGGCCCAGCTTGGAAAATATTCTTGTTCCCTATTTTCTTAAAGCAAAGTTTCATTCTTTTTGCGCAAAAAAAGACACAGACGTCAGCGATGCACTTTAGAAAACATAAAAAAGTTGTTTTCAGTTGTTACAAAAAGAACTGGTATTCCACGGTATAGTGCTATCCACACTGTATATATTCTGCTTATCCATCTACTCAGATTTCTTAGACAATCAGGGAAATTTTGAAAAACCATCACCTAAAATTGGTGATGATGTTTCATCATAAACACTTATTCTGATGGTCATTATTTTCCATCATCTTTCATGTTACTATAAACAGACTGAATTCAGGTAACGATTTATCATCACATAGTATAATCTTGCAAACTTTCAATGTGACGGTTTTCCATCACCCAAATTGAACGAGAAAAAAATGTCAACTTGATCAAAGTGAAATGCTTCATTCCTGTCGCAAAACGCATACTTTGATATATTCAAGTCAAAGGGAAATTCTTCGTCTATACATTTTTAGAAAATGTAGTAACATTCATCAAGCAGAATTCAATAAAATGTTGGATGATATGCAGTAACACATGTGTTTACCTTCTGCCATTTTTCCTCGAAAATCAACCCGTATGTATACCAATTCTCATGTATAAAGCTACTGACGCCCTATTTATACTTCGATCTACCGATAAACCAACATACCAACATACCAACAGGCAACAATAACTGTGATGAACATAGGGATATGAAATAGATCGGACTTGTAGCATGGTAGCGAGTTCCCGTATTTAATTATTATGTGATGGAACATCATCACCATTTAAGGTTTTTCAAAAGTTCCCTGACTATTAGAGTGCCTTTAATTCATCTGCAGCCTCAGCATAAAGTTACTATCGGGTAAATATTTAAAATATCAGTGTGATGGACTATGACACCATTTCAAGATAAAATTGATGTAAACAGTCATATTGATGTAAACAATCATCCTGTCATATATATATAGATATACCAACACTATTTTTCATATTTAATCTTAATTAAAATACATGATTCTATATTTTCAAAAAAATTATAGATTTAAGTAACTGGATTGGTACCACAGATAACAAAATACACGTTAAGTCAGGATATGATGTCAGTGCAGGTAATTGTATATGTTGTTTATTTTGTTGTTTATTTTGTTGCATGCTAACAAGCCTGGTATGTAGTGATTACTGTGTACTTCTTTCATGGTTGTTATTATTGAGGGACTAATTAATGTCAATTAAGAAAGGGTCACAAGTTATAGTGTAACCTACATCACCGTCTAAGTTTTAACAATTTTGTGTTCACAAAGATTCCCAGTGTCTTGGAGAACTACACCATTTATGGTTCTTTATCAGGCCTATATCTCTTACATTTCTTGTCCTAGCTCAAACACATTTTGCCATGAGCTCCATCTACAGATTCTTATTTTAAGATGTGCATATTAATTCGGCGTCAAAATTGACATGGTATTAAAGCAGTTACTCCCACTTTTTTCTTAAAATTATATATTAAAACATATTGTGTCTATCTCCTTCCACAGTTTTTAATTGAGACTTTCACAACTTTACAGGATGCCTACCTATGTTGTCAAGATGTGCATATCGATTTGATGTTAAAATCAGATTTGTATTACTTTTTTCTTCAATTTTTGCCGTTTGATAGAATAAAACCAATGTGTCGGAGGTGTCTAAATGAAGATGAACATTCAGAATTTACATTAACTATAAAGTTGTTGGGGTAAGAAAGTTCTAGCACCATGTGTTTTGTTTATGTAAATGAATGCTGACCCTGGAATGGTGTTTTTTTCCGTTTGGCAACAGATTGCCTGTAAAATCCAATTCATTAATTTCAATTACTGTTATGTTTTTATTTATATTTTAATATACATAGTATTACTCGATTTTATGTTTAAAGACACATACAACATTAATAAACATAAGGGCAATATATTCTCTACTTCCTTTTCTATGGTGCTTCCTTCGACATCATGTACAATTACTGAAGAAAACTTTGAACATTTTACATTAATTGACAAGGGAACAAGTGTGATATTCAGATATTCAAAACTGAAATAAAATTAACAATTTGAATATAATATAGTGTACAACTGTCATTGATTATGGTTCATACTTGTAAATGTTGAAAGAGTTGTTTCACGAAAATGAACATGACTGTATATTCCACACAATGATACAACTGAATTAATACAAGTATTGTAAACTTTCGTTAAATTTAACTCATACTTGACATCTAGGAAGTAGCATTGTTTCATTAAAGTGATAATGTTTATCACCACACAGAATGAAACACAGGAAATTGCATCTTTTGATTACTACTTTATGTTATTATAGTTAGTTATAAAGGACTGTACCCCTGCGAAATTTTCTAGAACTGTGCATGAACAATTCTTGAACTGTTCTGGATAGATTTTTCAAGAACTGTTCTTGAACTGTACCTAATCTGTTCTGGTACAGTTCTAGAGCAGTATGTGAACGTTAAATGAGACAAATTTTCTAGAACTTATGTTCAAGAACAGCCACCTAAACCCAAAATATTAGGACATCTGTCTGTCCGTCCATAAACTTTTTTTTGTAGCGACTACTCCTCTGAAACTACTGAATGTTTACAGAAATGTTGCCCATGAAGTCTAGATGATCCTAGCAAAAATTCATGTTGATGTGAAATCCAAGATGGACGCAAAATCTAAAAATATATTTTTAAAAAATAAGTTTGTAGCGACTACTTCTTGAAAATTCTAAGTGATATTGATATTGGACTTTTTCTAAAATGATCAGCATGAAATGATTTTGGTCCTTGTCGAAAATCGTTTTGATTCGACATTAAACATGGCTGCCCGGCCATCTTTGTTTACATAGAGTTATTTAGTAAAATATTGTAGCGACTACTCCTCTGAAACTACTAGACGGATTTCCATGAAACTTCTTAGTAATGTTGCTCTTGATGTCTAAATGATCCTAGCAACATTTCTGGTTGGATGACCACCACAGCTAAAAATAGATTTTCAAAAAACAAGTTTGTAGACAGTACTTCTTGAAAACTATAAGTGATATTGATATGGGACTTTTTCTGAAATGATCAGTATGGAATGATGTTGATCCTTGTCGAAAATTATTTTGATGTGACGTTAAACATGGCCGCCAGTGGCCATCTTTGTTTACATAGAGTTATATAATGAAAACTTGTAGCGACTACTCCTCTGAAACTACCTGACGGATTTTCATGAAACTTCACAGGAATGTTGCTCTTGATGTATAATTGATCCTAGCAAAATTTCAGGTCGGCTGGAAATTCAAGATGTCCGCCACGGCTAAAAATATTTTTTTAAAAAGCAAGTTTGTAGCGACTACTTCTTGAAAACTATAAGTGACATTGATATGCGTCTTTTCCTAAAATGATCAGTATGACAGGATGTTGATCCTTGTCGAAAATTATTTTGATTCAATGTTAAACAGGGCTGCCAGCGGCCATCTTTGTTTACATAGAGTTATATAATGAAAACTTGTAGCGACTACTCTTCTGAAACTACATGACGGATTTTCATGAAACTTCACAGGAATGTTGCTCTTGATGTTTAATTGATCCTAGCAAAACTTCAGGTCAGCCGGATATTCATGATGGCCACTACGGCTAAAAATAGATTTTTAAAAAACAAGTTTGTAGCGAGTACTACTTGAAAACTATAAGCGATATTGATATGGGATTTTTTCTAAAACGATCAGCATGACATGATGTTGGTCCTTGTCGAAAATTATTTTGATTTGACGTTAAACATGGCCATCTTTGTTTACATAGAGTTATATAATGAAAATTTGTAGCGACTACTCCTCTGAAACAACTTGACGGATTTTCATGAAACTTCACAGGAATGCTGATCTAGCTATCAAAAACCTATCAGTAGAGCTTCAAGGTCATTGACCTCTTGTTTGCTAAGCTTTTTGTAAAATTATTTTTCATGGTTAGATGGATATCCCTGCCTACATGAATAATTTATTCCAAAAATGTCTGTTCTATTTGTGACATGATATACCGGTAAGCAGATTAATTATTTTCAAGTCGTTTGGAGATAAACAGTCAGAATTTGTAGTAACTGTAATGGTATGTTCTTTCCTTTCAGCGTTGGATGATTTTTTGTGTGTGTTGGATCTCTTTAAAACCCAGTTCATTCAAATAAAAAAAAAAGAGTATTTATTACACGTCTCTAAAATTGATTTTTATAAGTGGCGTATCAGTGGCGGCATGTAGATTTGCACTTGTCCGTCCGTCTGTACATACGTCCCAAAAACTTCATTAACTATTTAACCCAAGGTCGCGAAACTTTACAGGAATGTTGACCAGCAAGTGAAGATGCGCACCTGTGTTTCGTTTTTATTTTGGACCAAGAACCACAGAGTTCCATTACTATTTAACCGATGGTCGCCAAACCTGGGGGATTTGTTTTTACTTTGGACCAAGAACCACAGAGTTATGGCCCTTGACTTAGTAAAAATAAGGGCTGAAAAACTTGTATCGCGCCCTCCTCCATTACTATTTAACCTGATGGTCGCCAAACTTTACAGGGATGTTGACCAGCAAGTGAAGATGTGCACCTGGGTTTTCGTTTTTATTTTGGACCAAGAACCACAGAGTTATAGCCCTTAACTGAGTCAAAATAGGGGCTGAAAAACTTGTGTCGCGTGATTCTCCATAACTATTTAACTTAAATATTTAACCCATGGTCACTAAACTTTACAAGAAAGTTGACCAGCAAGTAAAGATGCGCACCTGAGTTTTTTAATTTTTATTTTTGGCCAAGAACCACAGAGTTGTGGCCCTTGACTTAGTCAAAATAGGGGCTGGAAAACTTGTGTCGCGTCCTCCTCCATTACTATTTGACCCATGGTCATCAAACTTTACAGGAATGTTGACCAGCCAGCTTAAGTGAAGATGCGCACCTAAGTTGAATGTGTTTATCAGTGTTCATGTTCATTATCAAATTGCTATGGCATAGTGACCTAAGTGGGGGCATTCATGTCCAAGGACACATTTCTAGTTTCTGTGTTAATATTGATTGATGTATTACATACAGTTTATTCATATTGTAATCTCCTATTTTTCTTAAAATTTTTCATTATTAAAAATATATTGTGTGTCTTTCTCCTGCCACAGTTTTTAACAGATTCTTTCATAACTTTACAGGATGCTTGCCTATGATGTCAAGAAAATCAAATTTGTATTACTTGAGTTGCAGACCATTTTTCTTAAATTTTTGCATTTTGATAGAATAAGACCAAGTGTTGAAGGTGTCTAAATGGAGATGAACATTCAGAATTTACATTAACTATAAAGTTCTAGGGGTAAGAAAGTTTTAGCTCCATGTGTTTTGTTTATGTAAATGGATTCTGACTCTGGAATGGTGTTTTATACGTTTGGCAACAGATTGCCTTTTTATGTGTAAAATCAAGTTCATTAATTATACAATTGTATAATTTATTCCAAAAACGTCAGTGTTCTATTTGTGACATGATATTGACATGATATACAGGTAAGCAGATTAATTATTTTCAAGTCCTGTTGTAAGAGGCAACTTCATGGAGATAAAAGGTCAGAATTTGCAGTAACTGTAATGGTATGTTTTTTTCTTTCGATGCCGTATGATTTTTTGTTTGTGTTGGATCTCTTTAAAACCAAATTCATTCAAATAGAAAGAAAAAGTATTTATTACACGTCTCTAAAATTGATTTTTATGCCCCCATTTGTGGAGGCATATAGATTTGCACTTGTCCGTCCCAAAAACTTGTCGCGCCCTCCTCCATTACTATTTAACACATGGTCGTTTACATTTACAGGAATTTTGACCAGCAAGTGAAGATGCGCACCTGGGTTTTTGTTTTTATTTTAGACCAAGAACTACAGAGTTATGGCCCTTGACTTAGTCAAAGTAGGGGCTGAAAAACTTGTGTCGCGCCCTCCCCCATTACTATTTAACCCAAGGTCGCCAAACTTTACAGAAATATTGAGAAGCAATTAAAGATGTGCACCTGAATTTTCATTCTTATTTTGGACCAAGAACCACAGTTATATCTTTTGACTTAGTCAAAATAGGCACTGAAAAACTTGTGTCCCACCCTCCTCCATTACTATTTAACCCATGGTCGCCAAACTTTACAGGAATGTTGACCAGTAAGTGAAAATGTGCACCTGAGTTTTTGTTTTTATACCAAGAACTACAGAGTTATGGCCCTTGACTTTGTCAAAATAGGGGCTGAAAAACTTGTGTTGCATGATAACTATTTAACCCATGGTCCCGAAACTTTACAAGAATGTTGACCAGCAAGTAAAGATGCGCACCTGAGTTTTTAGCTCGACTGATCAGAGATCAGCAGAGCTTATGCCGTGGTGCGGCGTCCGTCGTCCTTCCGTCCGTCTGTCTGTCCGTAAACTTTTTTTTGTAGCGACTACTCCTCTGAAACTACTGAATGGATTTTCATGTAACTTTACAGCCATGTTGCCCATGAAGTGTAGTTGATTCTAGCAAAAATTCATGTTGCTGTGAAATCCAAGATGGCCACCAAATCTAAAAATAGGTTTTTAAAAAACAAGTTTGCAGCGACTACTTCTTGAAAACTCTAAGTGATATTGATATGGGAATTTTTTCTAAAATAATCAGCATGACGTGATGTTGGTCCTTGTCGAAAATCGTTTTGATTCGACATAAAACATGGCTGCCAGTGGCCATCTTTGTTTACATAGAGTTATATAATGAAAACTTGTAGCGACTACTCCTCTGAAACTACTCGACGGATTTTCATGAAACTTCACAGGAATGTGGCTCTTGATGTCTAATTGATCCTAGCAAAATTTCAGATCGGCCAGAAATCCAAGATGGCCGCCAAATCTAAAAATAGGTTTTTAAAAAACAAGTTTGTAGCGACTACTTCTTGAAAACTCTAAGTGATATTGATATGGGACTTCTTCTAAAATGATCAGCATGACATGATGATGGTCCTTGTCGAAAATCATTTTGATTCGATTTTAAACATGGCTGCCAGCGGCCATCTTTGTTTACATAGAGTTATATAATGAAAACTTGTAGCGACTATTCCTCTGAAACTTCTTGACGGATTTTCATGAAACTTCACAGGAATGTTACTCTTGATGTCTAATTGATCCTAGCAAAATTTCAGGTCGACCGGAAATTCAAGATGGCCGCCATGGCTAAAAATAGATTTTCAAAATACAAGTTTGTAGCGACTACTTCTTGAAAACTATAAGTGATATTGATATGGGACTTTTTCTAAAATGATCAGCATGACATGATATTGGTCCTTGTCGAAAATCATTTTCATTCGATGTTAAACATGGCTGTCAGCGGCCATCTTTGTTTACATAGAGTTATATAATGAAAACTTGTAGCGACTATTCCTCTGAAACTACTTGACGGATTTTCATGAAACTTCACAGGAATGTTGCTCTTGATGTCTAATTGATCCTAGCAAATTTTCAGGTTGGCCGGAAATTCAAGATGACCGCCACGGCTAAAAATAAATTTTAAATAAACAAGTTTGTAGCGACTACTTCCTGAAATCAAAATCAATCAGTAGAGCTTCAAGGTCATTGACCTCTTGTTTATTTTTAATTTTTATTTTTGAGCAGGAACCACAGAGTTGTGGCCCTTGTCTTAGTAAAAATAGGGGCTGAGAAACTTGTGTCGCGCCCACCTCCATTATTATTTGACCCATGGTCGTCAAACTTTACAGGAATGTTGACCAGCAAGTGGAGATGCGCACCTAAGTTGAACGTGTTTATCAGTTTAATGTTCATTATCAAAATGCTATGGCATAGTGACCTTAGTGGGGGCATCCGTGTCCATGGACATATTTCTAGTTTCTGTGTTAATATTGATAGATGTATTACATACAGTTTATTCATATTGTAAAACATATACTTGTCACTGAGAATGATACATGAATCAATTAATTGTATATGGATGCCTAAAAACAAAATACAGCATACACTTGTCCTCAGACACTCAAGTTTCTTCATATGCAGGTGACAGACTTGAACCAACTTGTTTTTTCAGCAACCTCGGTTGCTCAGTGGATAATTAAAGGGGTTGATGCATTATTTTCAAACACATCTTATCTTAAAGGTTCTGAAAAACTTGACAAAAGCTGAAAGAATTATCAAAATGCCATGAAAAATAAAGGAGATATGACCTATTGAAAATTTGCAAAGAACATAAATTGAGGCGGCCATCTTTGAACGATGACGTCATCGCGCCGTTTTACCATATATGGCATATTGACAAAATGTATTTAAAAGCAAAGAAAACCACTGCAAATTGATTAAAAATAAATATAAAGATGTAAAATGTATACATTTTAGTATTATTTTTCATTTGCAGTAATTTTCTTTGCTTTAAAATACATTTTATCGATATGCCATATATGGTAAAACGGCGCGATGACGTCATCGTTCAAAGATGGCCGCCTCAATTTATGTTCTTTGCAAATTTTCAATAGGTCATATCTCCTTTATTTTTCATGGCATTTTGATAATTCTTTCAGCTTTTTAAAAGTTTTTCAGAGCCCTTTAAAATAAACTGTGTTTGGAAATAGTGCATCAACCCCTTTAAGGCATTGCACCTCGGAGCTACAGATCTTTGCCCGACATGGGTTACTGCTTCCTGGTGAAGGCATGTCTGATGTTAAATAACCTCATTCTTCATCTCATCTCACTCTAAGGTTGCTGTAATATAACTAAACTGATGTGTAAACAGGACATAAAACTCCGTTTCATTTTATGTATTAAGTCAATTTTGTATGTATAGTTTCTTAATTGGTAATATGGTCCAATTTCCATGTTTGTGATTGGTCAGATAAAAAGCCACACTTACACGCCAAAAGATTTTTTTGCAGATTTAACATTTGTTATGACAAAAATTGGCTTGTTTATGAAATTATTAGCCTGTTTGACAATTTTTAGCTCTACTGGCCAGGGGCCAGCAGAGCTTATGGGATGGTGTGTTGTCCGTCTTCCGTCGTCCGTCGTCCGTCGTCCGTCCGTCCGTCCGTTAACTTTTCTTCAAACGACTTCTCCTCAGAAACCGCTTGGCTAATTTTGACCAAACTTCACATGGATGATCCTTAGATGAATGCTTTTTAGATTTGTTAAAATTAGGTCAGAGCTACATCCAAGATGGCTGCCATTACCATATATGGTCAAAACCTTAAAAAATCTTCTTCTCCAGAACCGCTGAACAGATTTCAACAGTTTTTCTTTTAAAATGATCGCCAACGCCTATATTATCAAGGTTGTTCAAATAAAATCCCCGGGATCAAAAATGGCCGTGCCCCGGGGGTCCAAAGTTTGTATTTTGAGGTTTTGCATGTTTTTCATATAGACATATAGGAAAAAACTTTAAAAAATCTTCTTCTCTGAAACCACAAGGCACAGAGCTCTCATGTATTACATGTAGCATCAGCTTATGGTCTTCTACTAAGTTTGTTCAAATGGTGACCCTGGGGTCAAATTTGTCCCCGCCCCAGGGTCACAGTTTTACATAGACTTAAATAGGACTTTTTTTTAAAAAATCTTCTTCTCGGAAACTACAACAGCCAGAGGTTTGATATTTTGCATTTACTATAAGCTTATGGTCCTTTACCAAGTTTGTTCAAATGGTGACCCTCGGGTCACATTTGGCCCCGCCCCAAGGGTCACATGTTTTACATAGACATGTATAGGGAAAAACTTAAAAAATCTTCTTCTCTGAAACTGCAAGAGCCAGAGTTTTAATATTTTGCATTTGCTATAAGCTTGTGGTCCTCTACCAAGTTTGTTCAAATAATGACCCAGGGGTCACATTTGGCCCCACCCCGGGGTCACAGTTTTACATAGGCTTGTATAGGGAAAAACTGAAAAAAATCTTCTTCTCAGGAACCAGATGGCACAGAGCTCTCATGTATTACATGTAGCATCAGCTTATGGTCCTTTACTAAGTTTGTTCAAATGGTGACCCTGGGGTCACATTTGGCCCTGGCCCAAGGGTCACATGTTTTACATAGACATGTATAGGGAAAAACTTAAAAAATCTTCTTCTCTGAAACTGCAAGAGCCAGAGGTTTATTATTTTGCTGTTGCTATAAGCTTATGGTCCTTTACCAAGTTTGTTCAAATGGTGACCCTGGGGTCACATTTGGCCCCGCCCCAAGGGTCACATGTTTTACATAGACATGTATAGGGAAAAACTTTAAAAATCTTCTTCTCTGAAACTGCAAGAGCCAGAGTTTTAATATTTTGCATTTGCTATAAGCTTGTGGTCCTCTACCAAGTTTGTTCAAATGATGACCCAGGGGTCACATTTGGCCCCACCCCGGGGTCACAGTTTTACATAGGCTTGTATAGGGAAAAACTGAAAAAAATCTTCTTCTCAGGAACCAGATGGCACAGAGCTCTCATGTATTACATGTAGCATCAGCTTATGGTCCTTTACTAAGTTTGTTCAAATGGTGACCCTGGGGTCACATTTGGCCCCGCCCCAAGGGTCACATGTTTTACATAGACATGTATAGGGAAAAACTTTAAAAATCTTCTTCTCTGAAACTGCAAGAGCCAGAGTTTTAATATTTTGCATTTGCTATAAGCTTGTGGTCCTCTACCAAGTTTGTTCAAATGATGACCCAGGGGTCACATTTGGCCCCACCCCGGGGGTCACAGTTTTACATAGGCTTGTATAGGGAAAAACTGAAAAAAATCTTCTTCTCAGGAACCAGATGGCACAGAGCTCTCATGTATTACATGTAGCATCAGCTTATGGTCCTTTACTAAGTTTGTTCAAATGGTGACCCTGGGGTCACATTTGGCCCCGGCCCAAGGGTCACATGTTTTACATAGACATGTATAGGGAAAATCTTAAAAATCCTTTTCTCTGAAACTGCAAGAGCCAGAGGTTTAATATTTTGCTGTTGCTATAAGCTTATGGTCCTTTACCAAGTTTGTTCAAATGATGACCCTGGGGTCACATTTGACCCCGCCCCAAGGGTCACATGTTTTACATAAACATGTATAGGGAAAAACTGAAAAAGTCTTCTCTGAAACTGCAAGGTTTAATATTTTGCATTTGCTATAAGCTTATGGTCTTCTACCAAGTTTGTTCCAATGGGTGACCCATTGGTCACATTTGGCCCCACCCTTGGCACAGAGCTCTCATGTATTTATTACATGTACCATCAGCTTATGGTCCTCTACCAAGTTTGTTCAAATGGTGACCCTGGTGTCAAATTTGGATTTTGAATTTTTTGATTTTTGTTTCTATTTTTCTTTTCTTTTTTTTGGAATTTTTGAATTTTTGATTTTTTTTTTTGATTATCTTTTTAATTACTTGACACTTACTTTAAAATTTCTTGTCGGTGCTACTCATCCTAAATGCCTTGTTGAATTTCGACGAAACTTGGCAGGAAGCATCGGTAAGGTGTCTGTCTAGTTGTGCATATCACGCTTTTGTTCCAGTTCGCTGATTTTTGACTGAGTTATGGCCCTTTGACATTTTTATTTTAAATTTCTTGTCGGCGCTACTCCTCTTAAACGGCTTGTTGGATTTCTACGAAATCCTCCGTATGATGTCTAGTTGTGCAAAGCTCGGTTTATCAATGAAAGCTTGGACAATTTCGAAAACTAGCTAGATCTTGTTAGTAATAACAGAGTTATGGCCCTTGATTTGTTGAAAAATGCTATATTGTATTTTCCTTTGTTAAATCTATAGGAGAAGAGAGCTATATCTAGCTATATTTATCTAAATCTATAAGAGCTGATTTAGCCAGTAGAGCGTCCACAGGCCCTCTTGGGCCTCTTGTTCATCTTTGCGAAGAACGTCAGGTGAGGGATTCAGTGCCATTTTGGCCCTCTTGTTTCCACGGATGTATTCCCTAGGGGTGCAGATGTGGAGATTCATTTTCATTCTACCTTTTGGGTCAGCGGGCAGCGTCAGTGGTCAAAAACACCTGCTTGCAAAATTGTGGTGATTCTACCCAGGTGCCCGCCCACGCACAGAATTCCCCATGATGCAATGGAAGCTGGAAAATCGCCATATGACCTTAGCTGTTGGTACTACTATAAAATCCAATTCAGTTCAATTTACATATGTTACAGTGTAAGGCATGTAAGCAGTATATCAGGAAATATTACATCAACATCCCGCTTTCTTTTTTTAAATTTAGAATATTATGAGCATCTTTGAAAAAAATAAATATCCAAAATGGATTGGATATGGCCAAGTGAAACTTTCAGCCAGATGCATATTTTAGGCATGAGCAATGTCAACCATGTAGTACATGACAGTAAGTCAACACAATTGATGTGAACATAATATCAGCAAGAATACTTATATGGCAGAAATTGTGCCCTTTATATTCAAAATGTTTGGTACAGTTGGCCGACCCATTACGTGGTCCGAGTATTAACTTTCATACCCCATCCAACCCCTTTTCCAAGAAGCGAAAATGGGGTTGGCTGAGGTATGAAATAAAACCTTAATTCCGTATTAAAAAGTTTGCATTTGTTCAGTAAAACACGTTTTTTAAATATGTTTTACTGTCAAAATATCCGTTATAAAATCCTGCTAATATAAGATTTCCCATCGCTTAATGCAGTTAATGTGGGTTAAGTTGGTTTTCAATCATTTCACTACCACTAGGACCCTGAGAGGACAAAAAGTGGGTATTTGCAATGGCGCGTCATTGACTATATCATATGCATGCCCTTTCATTTGTAACAGAAATTGTCATCATCAAACAAAAATCTGCAGGAAATATTATTTAAAAAGTATATGGCATATATTCTTGCTACTTCCTGTTGTTGTTGTTGTAGTTTTTGCTCAAAATTGTAACTGCATAGAGCTTGTTGTTTTTCACAACAGGAGTCTGCACCTAGTCTCAAAAAAACATGTATAATACATGTAATCTATGTGAATTGATATTGTTATATTTTCTGATTTCTCTGCCTTAATTAAAAGCAAGAAAATAAAATGAAAAAGAGACTTGTACTAAAAAGCGATTGTGTGAAATTTGAGAATGTTGCAAATCATTATTATTACATCTGATTATACGTTATTCTTTTGATATTTAATTAAACTTAAATGGGGACGTAAACCGGGCGGTCCCATGTATTGGTCTATCCTCCAAGCAAGTTAAAGAACCATAGGAATCTATTCGATGATAAGAGTAGGGCACGGTTCCCGGATTCCTATGTATCCTTCCCCTCTCTCTGGGGCGGCTCTAAATAACCTATACTGTGTTGATGAGTCGTTAAACAACATTCAGTTCAATTCATTGGGCTATGGTCCTGCGAAATATGCTGTCGACTGATTGTCCAAATGATAATCTAGATTCTTGTCTTGACTCGTTGCAAATGACCCACACTGAAGAAATGACCTATACTTATAGAAAAGATCATTCTGGTAAAAAAAATCATATATCCAGAGCCAAATTCTTAAGTAAATATTCATGACTCCATGTGGCTTTGGGTGATTCAGATGTTTGTGGACCATAGCTGTCAAGGCCCACTGGAAGTCGGGCGTGAGATGGGGCCCAAAGTGCGGTTGACCTTTGGTTAGTGGGTCAGTGTGATGAAGGCCTCTGAAGTTTGAGTCTGTCTTTAGTTGAATTTTATGAATTTTAGCTTAGAGGTACACTCGTATTACTGTTCATATGGTGATATATTTTAACTGAATTAATTTAAATCACTATATACCAAAGCGAAGCGGAAATCCTGGTTAAACTATACTAAATTGTATTGAGTTTTGAAATAAAATATACTCTTTTTTTTTTAATAAAAATATCTCAGACAAAAACATATTGGTAAAAACTGTTAGAATGCATGAGAACCTGGATTATATGCATGTAAGCGTGATTCGACACCAAAATGTGTATGAGACTTGACAGGCATGGTGGACTAGATTCATCAATGAAATGGAATGGTGTTTACAGGGAGTTTACAGCTAGTTTACAGCTAGTTAGCACAGGTAAGGTGCTATTGGGACAGCAACCTCAGAGGGAGATGAGATGAAGATTCCTATCTCACGTGCCACTCAATATACATTTCCCCAAACCTGCTTGAACCATTTACGAGTTATAAACACTATCTTTTCAAATAGGGTTAATCTTAGCTTGAACATAGAGCAGAACCATCATTTCGGACAATTATTAAATAACACATACAGAACATGTATCACAGGCAGTGGCATAGTTGGGCTTCAAGCAATGTGCAAGCCCTCTGTTGATAGGGGTTTAGGTCGGCATGACTTCCCCACCCACTCCAGAACAATTTGCTCCTCATTAATGTCTACTGAATCAATGTAGCAAACATGCAAAAACAATTATTTTTTTATTAAAAACGGAAAAGGTTTGGATAACTTCTATTTGGCCTTACAGAACAGGGCTCAATATCAGTGATAGTAAGTTCTAAAATCAAATTGAAACAGTCAGTGATTTCGGACAAACAGTTCATTACTTACACAGTATATATACAAAAGTATAGGTTGATTGTTTCGGACATCGCCTTGAGATGTTTACACGATGTATGACGTCACTAAGATTTAGCCGAGATATATCCCTATTTGGAAGATATCGTTGGTGACGTGACTGGTGAGATTTAGCCGAGATATATCCCTATTTGGGAGATATCGTTGGTGACATGACTGTGAGATTTAGCCAAGATATATCCCTATTTGGAAGATATCGTTGGTGACGTGACTGTGAGATTTAGCCGAGATATATCCCTATTTGGAAGATATCGTTGGTGACGTGACTGGTGTGATTTAGCCGAGATATCTCCCTATTTGGGAGATATCGTTGGTGACATGACTGGTGAGATTTAGCCGAGATATATCCCTATTTGGAAGATATCGTTGGTGACGTGACTGTGAGATTTAGCCGAGATATATCCCTATTTGGAAGATAGCGTTGGTGACGTGACTGGTGAGATTTAGCCGAGATATATCCCTATTTGGAAGATAGCGTTGGTGACGTGACTGGTGAGATTTAGCCGAGATATATCCCTATTTGGGAGATATCGTTGGTGACGTGACTGGTGAGATTTAGTCGAGATATATCCCTATTTGGGAGATATCGTTGGTGACGTGACTGGTGAGATTTAGCCGAGATATATCCCTATTTGGAAGATATCGTTGGTGACTGGTGAGATTTAGCCGAGATATATCCCTATTTGGAAGATATCGTTGGTGACGTGACTGGTGAGATTTATCCGAGATATATCCCTATTTGGAAGATATCGTTGGTGACGTGACTGGTGAGATTAGGCGAGATATATCCCTATTTGGAAGATATCGTCGGTGATGTGACTGGTGAGATTTAGCCGAGATATATCCCTATTTGGGAGATATCGTTGGTGACATGACTGTGAGATTTAGCCGAGATATATCCATATTTGGAAGATATCGTTGGTGACATGACTGTGAGATTTAGCCTAGATATATCCCTTTTTGGGAGATATCGTTGGTGACGTGACTGGTGAGATTTAGTCGAGATATATCCCTATTTGGGAGATATCGTTGGTGACGTGACTGGTGAGATTTAGCTGAGATATATCCCTATTTTTGAGATATCGTTGGTGACGTGACTGGTGAGATTTAGCCGAGATATATCCCTATTTGGAAGATATCGTTGGTGACTGGTGAGATTTAGCCGAGATATATCCCTATTTGGAAGATATCGTTGGTGACGTGACTGGTGAGATTTAGCCGAGATATATCCCTATTTGGAAGATATCGTTGGTGAGGTGACTGGTGAGATTAAGCCGAGATATATCCCTATTTGGAAGATATCGTTGGTGATGTGACTGGTGAGATTTAGCCGAGATATATCCCTATTTGGGAGATATCGTTGGTGACATGACTGTGAGATTTAGCCGAGATATATCCCTATTTGGAAGATATCGTTGGTGACGTGACTGGTGAGATTTAGCCGAGATATATCCCTATTTGGAAGATATCGTTGGTGACGTGACTGGTGAGGTTTAGCCGAGATATCTCCCTATTTGGGAGATATCATTGGTGACGTGACTGGTGAGATTTAGCCGAGATATATCCCTATTTGGAAGATATCGTTGGTGACGTGACTGTGAGATTTATCCGAGATATATCCCTATTTGGAAGATATCGTTGGTGACGTGACTGTGAGATTTAGCCGAGATATATCCCTATTTGGAAGAAATCGTTGGTGACGTGACTGGTAAGATTTAGCCGAGATATCTCCCTATTTGGGAGATATCGTTGGTGACGTGACTGGTGAGATTTAGCCGAGATATATCCCTATTTGGAAGATATCGTTTTTGACGTGACTGGTGAGATTTAGCCGAGATATATCCCTATTTGGGAGATATCGTTGGTGACGTGACTGTTGAGATTTAGCCGAGATATATCCCTATTTGGGAGATATCGTTGGTGACATGACTGGTGAGATTTAGCCGAAATATATCCCTATTTGGAAGATATCGTTGGTGACGTGACTGGTGAGATTTAGCCGAGATATATCCCTATTTGGAAGATATCGTTGGTGACGTGACTGGTGAGATTTAGCCGTGATATATCCATATTTGGAAGATATCGATGGTGACGTGACTGGTGAGATTAAGCCGAGATATATCCCTATTTGGAAGATATCGTTGGTGACGTGACTGGTGAGATTTAGCCGAGATATATCCCTATTTGGAAGATATCATTGGTGACGTGACTGGTGAGATTTAGCGTAGATATATCCCTATTTGGAATATATCTCGGCTAAATCTCACAGTCACGTCACCAACGATATCTTCCAAATAGGGATATATCTCGGCTAAATCTAATAGGGATATATCTCGGCTAAATCTCACAGGTGAGATTTAGCTGAGATATATCCCTATTTGGAAGATATCGTTGGTGACGTGACTGGTGAGATTTAGCCGAGATATATCTCTATTTAGAAGATATCGTTGGTGACGTAACTGGTGAGATTTATCTGAGATATATCCCTATTTGGAAGATATCGTTGGTGACGTCACTGGTGATATTTAGCTGAGATATATCCCTATTTGGAAGATATAGTTGGTGACGTGACTGGTGATATTTAGCCGAGATATATCCCTATTTGGAAGATATTGTTGGTGACGTCACTGGTGAGATTTAGCTGAGATATATCCCTATTTGGAAGATATCGTTGGTGACGTGACTGGTGAGATTTAGCCGAGTTATATCCCTATTTGGAAGATATCGTTGGTGACGTGACTGGTGAGATTTAGCCGAGATGAATCCCTATTTGGAAGATATCGTTGGTGACGTCACTGAGATTTAGCCCAGATATATCCCTATTTGGAAGATATCGTTGATGATGTCACTGAGATTTAGCCCAGATATATCCCTATTTGGAAGATATCGTTGATGACGTCACTGAGATTTAGCCCAAATATATCCCTGTTTGGAAGATATTGTTGTTTTGATGGCTATATAGAATGTCCTTCAAATGAGTAAGATTGCGTTTTGATCATGACTTCAGCGTGGCATTATATGCTGGATTTTTATTACTATATATAGTTATTGATAATATGGTATCTTATAAAATTGAGGTTGTTTCTTAATGAAACTTAGCAGACCCATTAAGCAATGATATAAATATATCTAAGTTTAATAAGCATAATGCTTTTCAGTAAAAGCTTTGTCCACACACTTTTGGATCTCCCCTCATTATGACGTTCTATACAATAAAGTGCTGTGTTGCTGTGTATATATATGGCTATCTTTATCTTGATGAAGTGTTTTGTTAATGTTATTCACCTTAGATAGGTAAATGTTGTACTAAATTCTTAAACTTTTATCTGATACAAACAGCCCTGTACCTTCCCCAGACAAATATGTTTCAAATACTGATAATTATACTGTTGATTTCAATATGATGACATTATTATACACTTTGATTAGGCCGGTCATTTACAAATAGATGATAAATAAATAACTCTCAACTCCCATCATACATTACCTTTATGTTTGTCATTGTCAATTATTCAGCCATTTTAAGGTGAATCTTAAACTTGAACATTTAATACTAAAAGTAATGTATCAGTTCACCATGGATGATCTCAATGAAAAATCGTCATATATAGCCTAAAATGTGCTGAAAACAACGTAAAACACCATTCAACCAATCCATCAACCATCTACCTGTATATCAATCTATCGTCATGATCGTCAACATAGTGGCCTTGTCTAGTGGCCTTGTCTTCATAGTGGCCTTGTCTACTGGCCTTGTCTACATAGTGGCCTTGTCTAGTGGCCTTGTCTACATAGTCTTGTCTACATAGTGGCCTTGTCTAGTGGCCTTCTTGTTAAAGTAGATCATATGTGCAGATCCAGATAAATATTGTTGTCTTCAGTATTATTATCTATCTAATAATTAAGTTGCATAAAAACTTCCAATAAAGAAACTATACTGTAAGTCAGTTCTGGTGATGGATTCTGATTGGAATTTGATTATTTTTAACTGCTAGTATTGCATTCCTTGTAAAGCTGACTCAACTATTGCATTTCTTGTAAAGCTGACTCAACTGTTACACCGTTAAAGCAGCAGAGCTGTAGTAGATAAGCTGAGTTTCTCAGTATTTTACTCATATGTTTTTATTTTTTTTACAATAGCATGCATTTTTTTATAAATTGTGAGTAGCTTTACTCATTAACTTACTACAAATACTCATTTTAAAAACCATGAGTATTATATTTGCATGTATTGTCCAGTTTATTCCATATGTGCATGATGAAAAGTGTTCTAAGCATGTGTCTAATATTAAGAACAAAGGCATACAGTGTTTCATTTTACTTAACATCCATTTAATCAGAATGGTTGTTTCTTTTTAAAATGTATTAAATGGATTCGCATCCATTTTGGAAGTATGAACTATTTAAAAAAATGTTTTTTACTCTGAACATGTTCCTTGTTACTTTAATCTGATGAGTCTGAAGCAGCTGTCCATTTCTGAATACTAAGGTTAGTACATACTAGTATATTAATTAATTGGCAATCAAAAGAAATTTTAGACTTTAACTCAGGTATGGACCTGCTTGATCTATCGGAGAGTTTAAAACTGGTCAGTTGTCAGTGTTTATTTACTTCTGTTATCAATGGTTCTATCATTATGGGTCAGTATCAGTGGAAAGTATGAATGGCTCAATTGTGAGTGCATTTAAACTCTTCTCTTATGTTTGCGTATACCCGAAACATTCCTCTTTAGCCAGGGAAGCCCTGTCTTAATTTTATTTATCTTTTGTTTATCAGACAGATAGCGATGAAAGTGTGTCGGGACACAACTCTGATGTGGAGAGCCAGCCATTACTGCCTGGTCCTTCAGAGAAGATATCATACAAATCTCACAAGATGTCCGACGAAAAAGAAACATTGGGCACATCTTCGGTGCCGCCTAAAAAAGGCATCACAAAAGAGAAGATGTTTGTTGTGATCAGTATTCTGGTGACAGAGTTGTGTGAGCGATTGACGTACTACAGCGTCGTCGCCAATATGGTGCTTTTCTGCACATCAATGCTGGATTATACAAGCGATGATGCATCAGTGGTTACTCTGGTGTTTGCAGGTAAATATTTTTGAATAGACAAACTTGTTATATAATATTTTTTGAATAGAAAAACTTGTTATATATGTAAAGGGTTTTTTTTAATAGAAAAAACTTGTTCTATAATGTTTTGCTTTGGTTTTTGTAACAGTGAATGTATATCTTTTAACTTTATCAAACACTAATTTAAAAAAAATGGTTGCATGTTACTTTATTGATAACAGTTTGATACGCAATATTTTTTGTAATCATATTTTCTTAATTGGCTATTTAAAAAAATGAGTTCAATTTTTTTTAAATGCATGGTCAGAACCCACGTTTGATAACGTAACTAATCAAGCATGGGTTCTGACGATGAATGGAGTGATAACATAATCACTCAAACGTGGGTTCTGATGATGAATGGAGTGATAACATAATCACTCAAACGTGGGTTCTGACGATGAATGGGGTGATAACATAATCACTCAAACGTGGGTTCTGACAATGAATGGTGTGATAACATAATCAGTCAAACGTGGGTTCTGACGATGAATGGAGTGATAACATAACCAATCAAACGTGGGTTCTGACGATGAATGGAGTGATAACATAACCAATCAAACGTGGGTTCTGACGATGAATGGAGTGATAAAATAATCAATCAAACGTGGGTTCTGACGTTGAATGGAGTGATAACATAATCAATCAAACGTGGGTTCTGACGATGAATGGAGTGATAACATAATCACTCAAACGTGGGTTCTGATGATGAATGGAGTGATAACATAATCAGTCAAATCTGGGTTCTGACGATGAATGGAGTGATAACATAATCTATCAAACATGGGTTCTGACGATGAATGGAGTGATAACATAATCAGTCAAACGTGGGTTCTGACGATGAATGGAGTGATAACTTAATCAGTCAAACGTGGGTTCTGACGATGAATGGAGTGATAACATAATCAATCAAACGTGGGTTCTGACTATGAATGGAGTGATAACTTAATCAGTCAAACGTGGGTTCTGATGATGAATGGAGTGATAACATAATCAATCAAACGTGGGTTCTGACGATGAATGGAGTGATAACGTAATCAATCAAACGTGGGTTCTGACGATGAATGGAGTGATAACGTAACCAATCAAACGTGGGTTCTAACGATGAATGGAGTGATAACATAATCACTCAAACATGGGTTTGGACGATGAATGGAGTGATAACATAATCATTCAAACGTGGGTTCTGACGATGAATGGAGTGATAACATAATCAATCAAACATGGGTTCTGACGATGAATGGAGTGATAACATAATCAATCAAACGTGGGTTCTGACAATGTTTAAAATGTTGCTTTCTCTTTATGCTTTACTTACAATGTAATGTGCCTATAATTTAGGGCAATAGCATGTCAAGATTAAAAAAAAGAAAGAAAGAGACCCCTCTAGTTATGGGGATTGCATCCTCAAACTAATGTTTTAACTTGAGCACTGTTTCTCTGCTTGTGTTTGCACAATGTTTTATATTTAGCACTGTGTGTCTCCTTGTTCTTACACAAACTAATGTTTTACCTTTAGCACTGCTCAAACTAATGTTTACCTTTCAAACTGTTTTTTGCTTGTGCTTGCGCAACTAAAGTTTTACCTTTCAAACTGTTTTTGCTTGTGCTTGCGCAAACTAATGTTTTATCTTTCAAACTTTTTCTTTGCTTGCTTGCAACAAACTAATGGTTTTACATTCAAACTGTTTCTTTGCTAGTGCTTGCACAAACTAATGTTTTACCTTTCAAATTGCTTCTCTGCTTGTACTTGCACAAACTGATATTTTACCTTTCAAACATTTTCTTTGTAAGTGCTTGCACAAACTAATTTTCAGCTTGTGTTTGAACAAACAAGTTTATATTTAGCACTGTATGTCTACTTGTTCTTGCACAAACTAATTGTTTTACCTTTAGCACTGCCCAAACTAATGTTTTACTTTTCAAACTGTTTCTTTGTTAGTGCTTGCACAAACTAATGTTTTGCTTTTCAAATGTTCCTTGGTAGTGCTTGCCCAATCCAATGTTTTACCTTCCAAACTGTTTCGTTGGTAGTGCTTGCACAAACTTGATGTACCTTTCAAACAGTTTCTTTGCTACTTTTTGCTCAATGGAAACTAATGTTTCATATTTTATTTGTCCCCTATCAGTGTGTCGCCCCATCCGTCCGTCAGTCTGTCCCACAAATATGAACCCTGAGATAATGAAAAAAAATTTGAAAATATTTTTATGAAACTTGGTATGTTGGTAGTGGGCAATGAGGGATTATGTACATTACTTTATTTGTTGATTTGAAAAAACTATGGTTGCTACGGCAACAGAAATAGTAAAAATACACAAAATCTATGGATCCTTGGTAACAAAAGAAATGCTTAAGATAATTTAATGAAAATGTGTGTGTAGGTAAAAGGGAGTGAGGAGATCATGCACATCATTTTGTTTTATTGATATGTCAAAAATCGTGGTTGCTGTGGCAACAGAAATTCTAAAAAAAATACACTGTTACTAAACATAGAAAAGTGGTTTCCGCTCAATAACTTTAGTTAGGAATATCGGTGGGTATCTATGTCATTGTTTATTTAAAGTCTGTGGTAGACAAACTAAGTTAAAGTAGTCAGGAATTGAATTGCAACTATGAATAACTACTAAAATCCGTGGTGGTATAATAGGCATGTATATCTGTACTAATATTCACATTATATGATATATATTTATAATACTGATAACAAGCTGTTTTATTTGACTCATGTGAATATACTATGATATGTGTTAAGGAAATTGTGATGAATTGTAATTGATTTTTTTAAGGAAGTTTATATATACGTATTCTCATTGTTCTTCTATATCTGTTTGTTCTATAATTATTAGTTGTATATAATTGTGTGTGTTTATCATTGTTTATATATATGCTCTCCTATACATGGAGGAAATAATAATAATAATAGTATATGCACAGGAAGCTTGGGATTGCATTTCGGGTCACTGGGGTCAAGGTCAAGGTCACTGTTACTAAAAATAGAAAAATGTTTTCCGCTCAATAACTTTAGTTAGGAATGAGATATTGGAATGAAACTTGGGTAGGTAGCATATATGAAAAGGAAGCATGGGATTGCATTTGGGGTCACTGGGTTCAAGGTAAAGGTCACTGTTACTAAAAATAGTACAGCTGTTTCTGCTCATTAACTATACTATTGGCCTACAACTTGGTGTGTAGGTGGCTTAATATATGAAAAGCAAGTTTAAGATTGCATTTATGGTCAAGGTCACTGTTACTTTAAAAATGTCTACAAAATATTGTTGATAGGTGCAGATGCAGGTTCTCATTTTGACTTCCTTTTCAGTTTTCAACATATATTTTGAAACTTTATTCTTTGGTCAGTGTTACTATTTGTCTACTTATGAATTCCTGTCATGCAATATAGAATAAATGACATTGACCTACCTTAAAGAGGTTATTGATTTTGTCACTTAAATGCATATTTCTTGTGTCAAAGTTTTAGATAACATTACTTGTACAACAGTGATCAGCCCTGGGTCCTGCTTTCAAAATCTCGTATGACCATGATCATGCCACTGTCACTACATGGTTTCTTTTTTTCTCAAAACGATGATCAGCGAAAGACTTTAATGCCAATGAGAATACATTATATGGATTCATTTGTACACAGGTGACATATTGCGCTATTCGATTTTATAAAACATTAACTAAAAGCCCTGTTTACCCTGTTTATAGCCAACATTTATCTTGCGTAAGCATACACAATCTGATATAAGAAATAAATAAACACTATCTGGTAAAGAAACAAAATTAAATGAATTTAAATAGATTTTTTTCTAGTTAGAGAGACATGCAAATATGAAAATAACTCTTAAGGGTTTTTGGGTGAGTTTTTGGTACAAGATTTGGACTTGTCACTAAAAATAAGTACTTATAAACAAACCGATAGCAGTATTGATAAGGTGATGGTATTTTATGTGGCATTTAACACGGAGTTGTAGCCATAGCTTCAGCCATATCAACGTAAATCTTCTTTCAACAGATAACTTTGAAGGATCACATTCAAAATATTAGCGTTGTCGGGCTTGATAAACATTAAAACAATGTCTTATCGGTATCAAAACTCGGCATGAGATGAAATGTTGAAATAGTCCTCTTTGAAAAGAGTTTTATTTTGATGATATCACACACACTAATTACGTTTGCAAACATTACACACTAAACATATTGAATATTTACTAATTAAATGCAAGATTGTTTAACGTAATTCAATCGCGGTATAAAAAAGTGCCGCTTTGTGCGTTTGAACTCTCGCAGCTCAAACTAAAATTACACCCTCCAGTAATAATAGTGAGCGTGCGATAGCCGACGTCGCTCTTGACTGAGCTAAGCGGGCTATACATATTACGCAATATATACTATGTAGAAAACCTAATGCACTAATGGAAGTCATGTGATCAGCAGAAAAGGTAAATAATGTGGGTCCCTTCTTTGGGTCTATGCTCAAGTTTTCATGTATACATTTCACTGAATAAAAGTCAGACAGTTACTTGGTTGTGCTCAATATCTGCTTACTTACGGACAGTGTCCCTTTAAGCAACTTGCTTTCTCTTTTATTGATTTTCTACCTCTTTTGTATCAGCCAATCAGACGTCAGTAAACAATTCATTTGCAACATCTCAATCACTACTTTAAATTGTTTTGATTGGTCAGTCATTTTGCTGTTCTTAATGGAGATAACACGGTCTTTACTGTGTGAAGTAAGTACTTAACACAAACAGAAAATTGCACCAGTCGAATAGAAAACTGTTTTACTTAACGAAAAAAACAAAAAAACTTAAAAGGCCAGTCAAATACGCTTATTGAATGTTTCAATTTATTTTTTAGAACATTGTTAGATTTAAGGAGAATAACCTCTTGATCAGTTCTCCACTTCATAGTAATCATTCAGGACAAGTTTGGTATTGCCTGACATTTTTGAGGGGGCACACACACGCTAACCCACCCTGGGGCATACACGAATGTGTACCTCAAAGTATTTGTTAAAAAGGAAACCAAATGTTGTATAAATTATATCGCAAACTTTGTGTTTCGTATTTTTTTCAAATTTTTCAATTTCAGGCACTGTGTATATCATCCCTGTTTTCGGTGGATATGTCGCCGACACGTTGGCCGGAAAATACAACACCATTCTCGGCTCAGGACTTATATACGTGCTAGGTAAGTGTTTGTATAGATGGTCATAGGCGATGTCACGATGCTGTTTATATTTTAATTAATTAAATAGGAATCAGTATTTTCATATCGTGGAAGTACTTAATTTTTCAAAGAGTCAACAGGAGTCAGAACTTAAAATCCACTCAGTTAAAAAAGTATTAAAAAGGCTTTCTTTATAAGAAAATAAAGTAGCTATTATACCAACAACAGCCAAATGTTATAACACATGTACATCATTTCTAAATCTGCTGACAACGAAATATATAAATAAAACTTACATATTTTGATAATCCAAACGCTATAGACAGGCTTGAAACAGCCAGGTCAAACACCTAGCCCCATCTGGTTCCGGGGGTCTCGTTTCGTTCCGGGGCAAAGAATAGGGCCACTGCAGATCCCATTGGGGGAGTAGGCAGAGGATAGAATCAAGCCAAATTCATGTTCATTTGATCATTTGATAATATTTTGTTCATGCTCATTAAAGGTCTCCATCATGACCCCTGCATTGTTTCAGATGCCATCTCTTTCACATCACTAGAGCAATGGCAGAAAAACAATAAACGTGGCTCCAGCGTAAATGGAGTGTCTACAATAGAATTTGCAGCAACTCTGCAGTTCAGGGTGAGAAGGTTCTAGGCCCATTCTCCATATTTTATCTCGATGTACATGGAGGATGAGCCTGGCATTTTCATTCCTGTTAGGCGCCATATAACCTTTCATGTGTTGGTGCGCCTTAAAACCCAGTTCAGTTCAATTCAATTCAAACTCCTAACCTGGAGCGTCAAACTAAGTGTTACCAACTCATAATTCATTTTACGCATGTTCAATCACAGGTATTTTAAAAAACAGTGAATAAACCTATACTTTCATTCGGCACATATACATTATTATATGTCCTAAACACCTTGATAAAGTTTTGATCAACGGGTTTTGTAGTGTAATTTTGCCGTTATTTGGTGGGTAATTTGTTTCTATAAAGGAAAATAGTTTGACCCGAAAACTGCAATTTTATGTTAAGTGTACAAATGCTAAATAATTCAACATATTTCAACATATTCAATCTAAATTAAGTGTAATGAATTATTTTTTTTGTAAAATTCCTTTTGTAAAACTTCCTTAAACTTGAAACATTTTCATGCATATTGGTCAGTGTCATATATTAAGTCATGATAAAATATATCTAAAATACTCAATGCTGGGCTGGATCCTATGTCTCCGCCAAGCTCAGTAATTTCCTTATTAATATATAAAGCAATAGCAGGGGCATCTGTGTCCTATGTACACATTTTTAGTTTTATCAGAGACATAATCTTTCCACTGCCGGACAAAAAATATGTTTTTGCTCTTTAACAAATAATGAATGTACTTGATTTCAGTGTATTATTAACACATGTCTTCTTCACTTTCTGAACTGTTAATGGGGTAAATAATTATGAAAATTAGTAAAAACTGCATACAAATTTGATGCACAGGAAGGACTGCAGGAAATGTCCTTAACAACAATTAAATATATTCTTCTTCTTCATTGTTTTTCTTTGTAAAGTAATTTGTGATTTTATAAATTCAGTTTACAGCATTTATTATCAAAGATTAGTAAGTATTTGTGATTGACCATTGATTTAAGTGTAAATACAAATGATGATGTAAGTACTTGTGATTGACCATTGATTTGTGTAAGTACAAATGATGGTGTAAGTACTTGTGGTTGACCATTGATTTGTGTAAGTACAAATGATGGTGTAAGTACTTGTGATTGACCATTGATTTGTGTAAGTACAAATGATGGTGTAAGTCTTGTGAATGACCATTGATTTAAGTGTATGTACAAATGATGGTGTAAGTACTTGTGATTGACCATTGATTTGTGTAAGTACAAATGATGGTGTAAGTACTTGTGATTGACCATTGATTTGTGTAAGTACAAATGATGGTGTAAGTACTTGTGATTGACCATTGATTTAAGTGTATGAACAAATGATGATGTAAGTACTTGTGATTGACCATTGATTTGTGTAAGTACAAATGATGGTGTAAGTACTTGTGATTGACCATTGATTTGTGTAAGTACAAATGATGGTGTAAGTACTTGTGATTGGCTATTGATTTAAGTGTATGTACAAATGATGGTGTAAGTACTTGTGATTGACCATTGATTTGTGTAAGTACAAATGATGGTGTAAGTACTTGTGATTGAGCATTGATTTGTGTAAGTACAAATTATGGTGTAAGTACTTGTGATTGACCATTGATTTAAGTGTATGTACAAATGATGGTGTAAGTACTTGTGATTGACCATTGATTTGTGTAAGTACAAATGATGGTGTAAGTACTTGTGATTGACCATTGATTTGTGTAAGTACAAATGATGGTGTAAGTACTTGTGATTGACCATTGATTTGTGTAAGTACCAATGATGGTGTAAGTACTTGTAATTGACCATTGATTTGTGTAAGTACAAATGATGGTGTAAGTACTTGTGATTGACCATTGATTTAAGTGTATGTACAAATGATGGTGTAAGTACTTGTGATTGACCATTGATTTGTGTAAGTACAAATGATGGTGTAAGTACTTGTGATTGACCATTGATTTGTGTAAGTACAAATGATGGTGTAAGTACTTGTGATTGGCTATTGATTTAAGTGTATGTACAAATGATGGTGTAAGTACTTGTGATTGACCATTGATTTGTGTAAGTACAAATGATGGTGTAAGTACTTGTGATTGAGCATTGATTTGTGTAAGTACAAATTATGGTGTAAGTACTTGTGATTGACCATTGATTTAAGTGTATGTACAAATGATGGTGTAAGTACTTGTGATTGACCATTGATTTGTGTAAGTACAAATGATGGTGTAAGTACTTGTGATTGACCATTGATTTGTGTAAGTACAAATGATGGTGTAAGTACTTGTGATTGACCATTGATTTGTGTAAGTACAAATGATGGTGTAAGTACTTGTAATTGACCATTGATTTGTGTAAGTACAAATGATGGTGTAAGTACTTGTGATTGACCATTGATTTAAGTGTATGTACAAATGATGGTGTAAGTACTTGTGATTGACCATTGATTTGTGTAAGTACAAATGATGGTGTAAGTACTTGTGATTGACCATTGATTTGTGTAAGTACAAATGATGGTGTAAGTACTTGTGATTGACCATTGATTTAAGTGTATGTACAAATGATGGTGTAAGTACTTGTGATTGACCATTGATTTGTGTAAGTACAAATGATGGTCTAAGTACTTGTGATTGACCATTGATTTGTGTAAGTACAAATGATGGTGTAAGTACTTGTGATTGACCATTGATTTAAGTGTATGTACAAATGATGGTGTAAGTACTTGTGATTGACCATTGATTTGTGTAAGTACAAATGATGGTGTAAGTACTTGTGATTGACCATTGATTTGTGTAAGTACAAATGATGGTGTTAGTACTTGTGATTGACCATTGATTTGTGTAAGTACAAATGATGGTGTAAGTACTTGTGATTGACCATTGATTTGTGTAAGTACAAATGATGGTGTAAGTACTTGTGATTGACCATTGATTTGTGTAAGTACAAATGATGGTGTTAGTACTTGTAATTGACCATTGATTTGTGTAAGTACAAATGATGGTGTAAGTACTTGTGATTGACCATTGATTTAAGTGTATGTACAAATGATGGTGTAAGTACTTGTGATTGACCATTGATTTGTGTAAGTACAAATGATGGTGTAAGTACTTGTGATTGACCATTGATTTAAGTGTATGTACAAATGATGGTGTAAGTACTTGTGATTGACCATTGATTTGTGTAAGTACAAATGATGGTGTAAGTACTTGTGATTGACCATTGATTTGTGTAAGTACAAATGATGATGTAAGTACTTGTGATTGACCATTGATTTGTGTAAGTACAAATGATGGTGTAAGTACTTGTGATTGACCATTGATTTGTGTAAGTACAAATGATGGTGTAAGTACTTGTGATTGACCATTGATTTAAGTGTATGTACAAATGATGGTGTAAGTACTTGTGATTGACCATTGATTTGTGTAAGTACAAATGATGGTGTAAGTACTTGTGATTGACCATTGATTTGTGTAAGTACAAATGATGGTGTAAGTACTTGTGATTGACCATTGATTTAAGTGTATGTACAAATGATGGTGTAAGTACTTGTGATTGACCATTGATTTGTGTAAGTACAAATGATGGTGTAAGTACTTGTGATTTACCATTGATTTGTGTAAGTACAAATGATGGTGTAAGTACTTGTGATTGACCATTGATTTAAGTGTAAGTACAAATGATGGTGTAAGTACTTGTGATTGACCATTGATTTAAGTGTATGTACAAATGATGGTGTAAGTACTTGTGATTGACCATTGATTTGTGTAAGTACAAATGATGTTGTAAGTACTTGTGATTGACCATTGATGTGTGTAAGTACAAATGATGGTGTAAGTACTTGTGATTGACCATTGATTTGTGTAAGTACAAACAATGGTGTAAGTACTTGTGATTGACCATTGATTTGTGTAAGTACAAATGATGGTGTAGGTACTTGTGATTGACCATTGATTTAAGTGTAAGTACAAATGATGGTGTAAGTACTTGTGATTGACCATTGATTTAAGTGTATGTACAAACGATGGTGTAAGTACTTGTGATTGACCATTGATTTGTGTAAGTACAAATGATGGTGTTAGTACTTGTGATTGACTATTGATTTGTGTAAGTACAAATGATGGTGTAAGTACTTGTGATTGACCATTGATTTGTGTAAGTACAAATGATGATGTAAGTACTTGTGATTGACCATTGATTTGTGTAAGTACAAATGATGGTGTAAGTACTTGTGATTGACCATTGATTTAAGTGTAAGTACAAATGATGGTGACACCGCTTTTCTGTCAGAAATAATAAAATCCTATCTCTTTAGTAAACTTCAAAAAGAAAGCTATCAACATTGCAAAACATAAAACATCAAGGACATACTATATTCTTCAAAACATGGGATAACTTGGGTATTAAATATATTGAACAACAGTATAACCATAGTATTGAGAATTTTATACATTTGCATATTTAAAAGTCCCCTTTAACTGCCTCAAATACAACTTAATTTGATACGGTGACTGACATGAATGTTATGTATACCGAGTAATATAACTACTGATTGTGAAATAATAAAATAATTGTAATTGTATACAGTATAAACGTGTCTTTTTTTGTAGATTTACCGAAATATTATGCGCATTAATACACCAATTTTCGGACGAGGAGCTTTACGCACTTCGAGAATGCACTTCGAGAATGTAGTTCCTTTAACTGCCTCAAGTATAACTTAATTTCATAAGGTGACTGACATGAACATTATACTGGCTATATACCAGATATCGTCATTTTTATGTTGGTTCTTTAATATATCTAAATCAAAACTAGTCATCTCATAAATATTTTTGCCGGTAGAGAAGCTTACCCCTTCGCCGTAAATATTCTGTGTTTACATTGTTTCTATTCTCAGTAACATATGTCACGTGACCGTTACTAAATATAGACTGAAATGGGCCGGTCGTCTGAGCTGAATGTAATAGTTATCGTCATCTTCAGTTTAATACCGAATAACCCATGTTTGGGATGATGAAAACTTGTGAAGTTATTAATTGAAACATAAATATATCATTGCATTTGAATACACACAAACAATTTTTTAAAACAAATTTATATCTACAATTTAAAATGATTTTTCAAATGTACCATCGGATGTAATTTACTTCACTTCGACGTTCATAATTTAAAGGGAAATAACTGTCCGCAAATTAAAATGATTGACGTGTACTCGTTGACTCCCTTGACTGAGTTGTTTAGCTTTTTGGGCACGCCAAACTGATATTTTAAAAGGAAATTTTCCTGCGCATGCGCATTAGCGCGTGATTCCCCCGATTGTGTTTTTTTTATAACGGTATTTATATAGGTAAACGGATTGGTTTGAGAGTGTGTGTTAACATTTCTAAAATATTTTTTGTTCTCCGATCGTCGGATGATAGTGTGTAGTGATTTGTAAAGTGGGGTCGAAAAATAATCGCAACATCGAGCGTTTTATTGATAATGACGAAATCTGGTGAATGACGATAACTGGTACACAACCAGTATACCGAATAATATAACTACTGATTGTGAATAATTGTCATTGTCATTGTATACAGTATATACGTGTCTTTCTTGAAAATGTACTGAAATACTATGCGCAGTAATACACGCATAAATATTTTATGAATGGAAAGTTTCAATAGCATTAAAGTTACCCAGATGTCGAACATCTCTTTAATAATAATTCATTTCATTTACCCATGTAGTGTTTATTTCCTTGCTGGAATTCAATAAAAAATAATTATCTCACAGTGTATCAGCAGGAAATCTATTGGAACATACAGTGCTCGAAAAGTAGGATAGCCCGATGCCTGGGGCTCGATTGAATGTGTGTCAAAGTATTATGGATGGTACATAATTTCAGATTTTTTTTTTTTTTTTTTTTTTTTTTTTACATAATCAAATAAGAAAAACTGTCCTTTACAAATACATGTTGGTGGAAAAAATATATATATGTATACAGGGGCGTTCCTGGGGCTAATTTAGGTATACGCACCATCGAGTTTTGGATTCACAAATGTGCCTAACCCCACTTTACATTCAGTTTTTATTGCATTTTTCGCATTATTAGCCTTTTTTATTTGTTTGCTTCTCTAATAGCCTGTACGCACGTGCGTCAGTGCGTATGCCCAGGTATGCCCCTGGTATAGACGTGCGTCAGTGCGTATGCCCAGGTATGCCCCTGGTATAGACGTGCGTTAAAAACCTGATTAAAAACTTGGCTCCAAGTTTCGCTCAAGTTCCACCAAGTCGGCTCTGATTATTATCGTTTGGCAAAAGTGCTAGTACTGTCCTTTGCATCAGCTTGCTTACTCCAGTACAAAAAACATCTCATGTTCTAAGCATCAACATTTCATTTTAATATGCCTCACCTGTAACAGTTAACATAACCTTTAACCTCACCAAGAAGACAGACACTGTTCAATCTTGGCGACTCTCAGGACCTTCAGTCCTTTGATTTCTTTTTTTCTTTTCTCAATTTCTGCTACTTTCTAGTCTCTCCGCTTATTTCCTAGAATATATACCTGTAAAGAACACTTTAATATAACTATTCTGTGCTATTTTATGATTACAATCATGTATATGTCACTTTTATGCTGTCATAAACCATATAATGTTTTTGCATATATGTATTAAAAGAAATAAAATATTGAAATATAAAAAAAACACGTGAAGATTGATCTCAAAACTATATTTTTCTATATTAGATATACCTCGCAAAATGTCCAGGTTTTCTTAATGCAGATTTTAGTGACATGCCCGCCAGTCTTTATATTTTATTCAGATTTATTTTTTGTCATTTAGATGACCTTTGTGACTTTCGTTTCTAATATTACAGGTCTGTTTCTGTTACCAGCCTCAGCTATAAATTACACAGCGTGGTTTGGCGGAGAAGAAGATCTAAGTTTAGTAAGTCCTATCGATGTTTGTTTTACTTAGAATTATGTTCACATTAAAAAATTAACAGATATTTTAGACATTTATTATTTTGATTTTGCCTATCCTCATTGGCTATAGCAAAAAAATGGTTTGTATTCATCCCCTTCAGTGATAGTTCTAGTTGTCATGGCTTGCAAACGGTCATAATATGCTTTTTAGCTCAACTATGCGAAGAATAAGAGAGCTTATGTAATCACCCCGGCGTCGGCGTCCCACATTAAGGTTTGCTTGTGTTTACAAGAGTATGTCTCTTACATTTCTTATCCTAGCACAATTAAAGTTGGCTATGGGCTTCCTTATAACATTATCTTAAGGGCTGCACAAGCAATTTTGGTTCCGGTAACCCCTGGTGGGCACCCTTGGAACCCAAATTCTGATATCCCATAAAATGTGTCACATTTCACATCAAATTTTGCGCATAAGCTGTGTTTACATGTCTATTTTTCTTACATTTCTTATCCTAGCACAACCAAATTTGGCCATGAGCTTCCTTATAGCATTATCCTAAGGGCTGCTTAAGTAATTTTGGTTCCTTTAACCTCTGGGCTCCTATTAAACTCAAATTCTGATAGCCCTTAAAATGTGCCATTTCACATCAAATATTGCGTGTCAGCTGTGTTTACAGGTCTATATCTCCTACATTTCTTGTCCTAGCTCAACTTTTGGGAATTGGTTTCCTTATAGTATGTTGTAAAGGGTTGCGTAAGTAATTTTGTCTTCTGCAAATTCTGGGCTCCCATGCGGCACAAAGTGTGATGGCCCATAAAATGTGCAGTATAGGCAGATCTAGGTTTGCGTGTAAGCTGTTGTATATATCTATAGTTTTGGTTTAGGGTTTCTTATAGCATTATGCATCTTATTCATACTTCACCCATATTGGGGACTTGGGCTCCGTCCTCCCCACACTACCCCTAAAAAAAAAATTACATATTTATGTGTTGTTTTGGTCAATTCTTACACATATAGCTATGTTGCCCACCCCTCCCCATCACCCCCACACCCCACCCTACACACACACACTTGAAACTCGATTTGGTCAATTTATACACTATATATCTAGTGTGAAATATATATGTTACCCCACAAACCCCATCCCCTAACCATCACCCCTCCCCATCATCAGCACCACCCGAATGTTGTTTTTTAGATCTACTGGCCAAGGACCAGAAGAGCTTAATGGATGGCGAGTTGTTCGTCGTCCGTCCGTTCGTCCATCGTCCCCTTGACATTTTTACTTTAAATTTCTTGTCGGCGCTTCTCCTCCGAAACGCCTTGTTGGATTTTGGCGAAACTTGGCAGGAAGCATGGTAAGATGGAAGCATGGTCTAGTTGTGCGTATCATCCCTTTGTTCTAGTTCGCTGATTTTTGACAGAGTTATGGCCCTTTGACATTTTTACTTTAAATTTCTTGTCGGTGCTACTCCTCCTAAACAGCTTGTTGGATTTCTATGAAATTTGACAGGAAGCCTCGATGATGTCTACTTGTGCAAGCGCGGTATATCAACAAATCTTGGACAAGTTCAAAAACCAGCTAGATCTTGGTAATGACCTTGATTTGTTGAAAAATGCATAATTGTATTTTATGAATGTTAATATAACCCCCTCGCCACCCATTTTTATGAAATTTCATTCGTAGAAAAAGTGGGACAAATTATAAAATGCCCATGCCAGACTAGACCCAGCAGACTTATTGCCTATGATTACCAGGTGAGTGATCTAAGGCCATCCTAGCCCTGTTGATTTCGCAATGTTTTAAAAGAAGTACTCTGATGGGAATTTTATGTCGACAACCCTTGATATAAGAGCTGTTTTAGCTAATAGAGCGACCACAGGCCCTCTTGGGCCTCTTGTTTTTACATATGTCTGTGTTGTATACACCTATATCAATGATGCGCCCCCGCCCTGCGCCCCATTGGTTTATGGGCTTCCCTCACATGGAGGACAGGGGTAGGGAAATTGTTTTCATTTTATCTTCCATTATTATTAAAATTTTAATTTGAACACAATCATTTACATATAAAACAATTTAGATTAAATTCAGATACACAGATGAAAGATCAATAAAAAAAAAACTGAAAATGAAAGCAATTTTGGATTAAAATTTCACACCCTGTCCCTGACCCTGTTACTGTAATTTGTGTGAGATTCTAGCATTAATTTTACATCGGCCCGAGTTTCTATACCCGCCCCACCCCCACATATTTTTAGCCTTGTTTTCTGATGGTATATACTGGCTATATAATTTACTATTCTCTGAAAAATCGAATAGTCAAGCTGCGCTGTTCTCCGACAGCTGTTGTTATTAATTCCCTTCACTTATGAAACTTAGTTCACATTTTAATAAGCATATTATTTTGCCTTTAAAATAGTGCCATTTAATTCTAAACTGTTATTTTTTTCTCACTTGATAAACTATCTAAATAGTATATACATAAATAAACCATTTAAAACTTCAATTTTTACTCTTTTGTTCAAAAGACCCTTGAATTATATGCAAAATGAACGTGACTTGACTGTTTCGTGAAATATTTTTCTCTTGAAACAGACAAAGTGGCCGAAATATTGAACGAAAGAGTAACAGTGTGAAGTTTTAATATCACTTTCCTTTGTGGAGAATTTATTGTAGGTTATAAACCTTTTAAACAACATTGTTTTTGTATACCAGATAAATTTATCTGCATGTGTGATGGAATATAAGAATCTTTCATGGGTATCCGATAAAAATCGGGAATTCCAACCCGAGGTATAATTGTTTTTATCATAACCGAGGCTCTGCCGAGGTTTCGCATAAAAGTTATACTGAGGGATGGAATTCCCTATACTGAGGGATGGAATTCCCTATACTGAGGGATGGAATTCCATATCTGAACTGGATACCCATGATTGATTCTTTTTCTTGGATATTATTGATATTTTGTGCGTTGTCGTCACCACTTACTGACGTTTTGCATGTTTATTTACACTATGACATCATGCAGCTGTCATTGTTGATATCAGCGCATGACTTTTATCTTCCCCAATGTGTAAGATCAGGCTTTCCATCACCCATGTAAAACGTGGATAACCTAATCCAGTATGCAAGAAAGCCTGATCTTACACATGGGGAAGATAAAAGTAACGCGCATCAACAATGCTTATCAACAATGACTTCAATAGCGTTACAGTTGCATGACATCATTCTGTAAAATAACATGCAAAACGTTAGAAATTGATGATGCCGACGCACAAAAAGTCAATGATATGCAAGAAAAATAATCGATCATGGGTATCCGGTTCAGATAGGGCAGTTCAGATAGGGTATTCCATCCCTCAGTATAACTTTTAATCGCAACCTTGGCAGATCCTCGATTCCGATAAAAGCAATTATACCTCGAGTTGGAATTCCCGATCTTTACGGGATACCCATGCATGAAAGATTCTTATAATGTTATATGCCTTATGTCCAGCATTGTCATTTCAGGAAGCCAGAAAAGCATATTTCTATCTTGGTCTCGTGTTTATTGCCATAGGAACAGGAGGTATTAAGGCCAATGTAGGACCGTTTGGGGCTCAGCAGGTGGATGACCTCGGTGCAGATGCCGTACAGTCGTTCTTTAACTGGTAGGGTCCAGCTCACCCAGATATAACTGTTGAAATTTACCATTTCTAACGCCATTATTTTTTTAGTGTTTGTTTTACGAACCATCAAGATATTAGAGCTGTAGGAGGAGGGAATTTTTTTTGTAAAAGCTATTTTTTTTTTCGTTGTAAAGGAAAAGAAAATGAAATGTATGATTAAAATCTGGGAGGAGGTGAAAAACACAAAAAAAATATCAAATTCCCTACGGAAAAATAAAAATCCTAATTTCGTTTTGTCGTAGGAGTGTTTGTAAAATGAATTATCAAAAACTAACAGCCTAATGGTTAATCAGCCTAATGGTTAATCAATGTTTAAGAAGTCACAAGTGTATTTTAATGATGACATCCTGGAGAAAAATCCTTAGTTGTATTATTAAGATTGTTAAAATCAACCTCTAAATCACAGATTAACTTTTAGACTGGAAAGGTTAAATCTCAGTTTAGGTATATATTAAAATGTGTATTAAAATTTCGATTTTTCAAGTGTGAAGTAAACCACTAATGACCAAAAGTAAACTGAGATGGTAAATAATGTGTGTTTAAAGATATATTTATTTAAGGGTTTTAACAGGATAGCGACTTTAACTGTTATTTAGAGGTTACTCATGAAATGAATAAAGTGCATAACTTGATATAAGCTCGACTTTTTTTGAAAAAAAGAAACAGCTGTAAACTGTTGTCATCCCTTGATCGTCGTCTGTGTCCCCGGGTAAAAGTTCTTATGTAAACTATTGCTTTACATAATAGGTAACAATTCACACGTCTATAACTCATGCGTTTATTTTAACACAATTGTGGCCCCTTTTATACTTAAACAATTTGGTTCAAGTTTTATATGTAAGCTTGTATCTCGGAAACTACTTTTCATAGTGGATTGAAACTTCACACATTTATTTGGCATCATTTGACAACTTATATAGCCAGATTTTATAAATGTTGAGTACTCAGCAGACTGAATCCCTATTTTGGATTATTGTCTGTTGCTGGGTACTAGTCCAGTTGAATCGAGTATTTTACTCAACACTGTAAAATTACCTCTTCATTTCACACATCTGTAATTCTAACCAAACATTATATTTGTAGTTTCTACATTTTAATTGCAACTTTATATGTTCGTTAGTAATTGAACAGAACAAATATAATGTGTTTTTTCTACATTTATTTACTGTGTAAAATATACTTCGAAAAACACATGTAAATGATCAAAACAGTACTGTTTCAATTTAATTTTAACAAAAATAACACAGTATTAATGATGAACACAGCCCTTTTTATTGTTCGACTTGCAGACAAACTCGTAAGGGAGATAAATTGTGCATGATTCATTGAATTTAACTGTTAGAGTTATCTTCTCTTTGTACAGCTACAGAATATGTAATATTTCGGACTCCACATCTACTCTTAATACAGATGGAGTACAACATGAAACTTATATAGAATGTTTGTATTTAAGCAATTGTTTTGAATACAACAGTGAAAATATGGGATTGTCACATAGCTAATAACCCTTAACCCGCTAAGCACGACTATAATAGCCTTTGTGTCCATTGTAAACCCAGATCAGCCTGCGAGTAACTCTGTCACATAAATGGAATGGTCTTTATTCAAAGAAAGAACGGTCCATTATATATATGTAGCGGGTTAAGGGTTAAAAACACAGAAAGAGATTGGTTAGAGTTATAGAGGTGTGAAATAAAGTCAGTAGCATTACCTTGTGTATTTCTCAGTATACTGCTCCAGAGTTTTAACACACATTTATTAAACTAGTTTTAGCTGTAAAACATTTCAGGTGTTAATAATGTCACTGTGACCTATATCACTTAAATTTAAGCTTAATTCCTGAATGTTGGTACTTTTTGAAATATTAAAAAATAATGCAATACCCTTTTTATATACAATTTGATAACTGCTCAATAAAAGGATATATGCTGCACAATAATAGGGTATGCTGCACAATAATAGGGTATGCTGCACAATAATAGGGTATGCTGCACAATCATAGGGTATGCTGCACAATAATAGGGTATGCTGCACAATAATAGGGTATGCTGCACAATCATAGGGTATGCTGCACAATCATAGGGTATGCTGCACAATAATAGGGTTTGCTGCACAATAATAGGGTATGCTTCACAATCATAGGGTATGCTGCACAATAATAGGGTATGCTGCACAATAACAGGGTATGCTGCACAATAATAAGGTATGCTGCACAATCGTAGGGTATGCTGCACAATAATAGGGTATGCTGCTCAATACTAGGGTATGCTGCTCAATACTAGGGTATGCTGCACAATCATAGGGTATGCTGCACAATAATAGGGTATGCTGCACAATCATAGGGTATGCTGCACAATAATAGGGTATGCCGCACAATAATAGGGTATGCTGCACAATAACAGGGTATGCTGCACAATAATAGGGTATGCTGCACAATCATAGGGTATGCTGCACAAGCATAGGGTATGCTGCACACTAATAGGGTATGCTGCTCAATAATAGGGTATGCTGCACAATCATAGGGTATGCTGCACAATAATAGGGTATGCTGCACAATAATAGGGTATGCTGCACAATAATAGGGTATGCTGCACAACAATAGGGTATGCTGCACAATCATAGGGTATGCTGCACAATAATAGGGTATGCTGCTCAATAATAGGGTATGCTACAATTATTGACTGGAATGTTGTGTAATCACTTTGCTATCCTAAAACTTTGAAGCATATTATTAATATATATTTTTATGTTCAATAAACTTGATGTGGATTTTGCGCGCAAATTTGTTCATAAATGTTCACTATTTGTGACTTGTTTCAGGTTTTATTGGTTCATCAATGCAGGTGCAGTTGTTGCGTATTCAGGCGTGGCCTACGTTCAGCAGGAGATTGGCTTTGACTATGGCTTCATGATACCCCTGATCAGCATGATAGTGGCTCTTCTCATATTTATAGTAGCAAAGGGCAAATACAGGCACACTGAAACTGGAGGTAACATAACTTCTCCTAGATCACAAATATCCTCACAGTCACACCCTAGATTACAAATATCCTCGCTGTCGCACCTTAGATTACAAATATCCTCACTGTCACACCCTAGATTACAAATATCCTCACTGTCACACCCTAGATTACAAATATCCTCGCTGTCACACCCTAGATTACAAATAGCCTCACTGTCACACCCTAGATTACAAATATCCTCACTGTCACACCCTAGATTACAAATATACTCACTGTCACACCCTAGATTACAAATATCCTCACTGTCACACCCTAGATAACAAATAGCCTCACTGTCACACCCTAGATTACAAATATCCTCGCTGTCACACCCTAGATTACAAATATCCTCACTGTCACACCCTAGATTACAAAAATCCTCGCTGTCACACCCTAGATTACAAATATCCTCGCTGTCACACCCTAGATTACAAATATCCTCACTGTCACACCCTAGATTACAAATATCCTCACTGTCACACCCTAGATAACAAATAGCCTCACTGTCACACCCTAGATTACAAATATCCTCACTGTCACACCCTAGATTACAAATATCCTCACTATCACACCCTATATTTCAAATATCCTCACTGTCACACCCTAGATAACAAATAGCCTCACTGTCACACCCTAGATTACAAATATCCTCACTGTCACACCCTAGATTACAAATATCCTCACTATCACACCCTATATTTCAAATATCCTCACTGTCACACCCTAGATTACAAATATCCTCACTATCACACCCTATATTTCAAATATACTCACTGTCACACCCTAGATTACAAATATCCTCACTGTCACACCCTATATTTCAAATATACTCACTGTCACACCCTAGATTACAAATATCCTCACTGTCACACCCTAGATAACAAATAGCCTCACTGTCACACCCTAGATTACAAATATCCTCACTGTCACACCCTAGATTAAAAATATCCTCACTCCCACACCCTAGATTACAAATATCCTCACTGTCACACCCTAGATTACAAATATCCTCACTCTCACACCCTAGATTACAAATATCCTCACTCTCACACCCTAGATTACAAATATCCTCACTGTCACACCCTAGATTACAACTTACCTCACTGTAACACCCTAGATTAAAAATATCCTCACTGTCACATGCTAGATTAAAAACATCCTCCCTGCTGCACCCTAGATTACAAATATCCTCTGTCACACCCTAGATTACAAATATCCTCACTGGCATGCTCTAGATTACAAATATACTCATTGTCACAGCTTAGATTACAAATATCCTCACTGGCATGATCTAGATTACAAATATCCTCACTGTCACACTCTAGATTACAAATATTTTCACTGTCACACCCTAGATTACAAATATTCTCACTGGCAGGCTCTAGATTACAAATATACCCATTGTCACACCCTAGATTACAAATATCCTCACTGTCACACCCTATATTACAAATATTCTCACAGTCACACCCTAGATTACAAATATCCTCACTGTTGGTGCCTAGATCACAAATATCCTCACCGGCATGCTCTAGATTACAAATATCCTCACTATCACACCCTAGATTACAAATATCCTCACTGTCACACTCTAGATTACAAATATCCTCACTGTCAAACCTAGATCACAAATATCCTCACTATCACACCCTAGATTACAAATATCCTCACTGTCACACTCTAGATTACAAATATCCTCACTGTCAAACCTAGATCACAAATATCCTCACTGTCACACCCTAGATTACAAATATCCTTGCTGTCACACCCTAGATTACAAATATCCTCACTGTCACACCCTAGATTACAAATATCCTCACTGTCACACCCTAGATCACAAATATCTTCACTGGCATGCTCTAGATTACAAATATACTCATTGTCACAGCCTAGATTACAAATATCCTCACTGTCAAACCTAGATCCCAAATATCTTCACTGGCATGCTTTAGATTACAAATATCCTCACTGTCACACCCTATATTACAAATATTCTCACAGTCACACCCTAGATTACAAATATCCTCACTGTCACACCCTAGATCACAAATATCCTCACCGGCATGCTCTAGATTACAAATATTCTCACTTTCACACCCTAGATTACAAATATCCTCACTGTCACACTCTAGATTACAAATATCCTCACTGTCAAATATAGATCACAAATATCCTCACTGTCACACCCTAGATTACAAATATCCTTGCTGTCACACCCTAGATTACAAATATCCTCACTGTCACACCTTAGATTACAAATATCCTCACTGTCACACCCTAGATCACAAATACCTTCACTGGCATACTCTAGATTACAAATACCTTCACTGGCATGCTCTAGATTACAAATATACTCATTGTCACACCCTAGATTACAAATATCCTCATTGTCACACCCTAGATTACAAATATCCTCGCTGTCACACCCTAGATTACAAATATCCTCACTGTCACACCCTATATTTCAAATATACTCACTGTCACACCCTAGATTACAAATATCCTCACTGTCACACCCTAGATTACAAATAGCCTCACTGTCACACCCTTGATTACAAATATCATCACTCTCACACCCTAGATTACAAATATCCTCACTCTCTCACCCTAGATTACAAATATCCTCACTCTCACACCCTAGATTACAACTTACCTCACTGTCACACCCTAGATTATAAATATCCTCACTCTCACACCCTAGATTAAAAATATCCTCCCTGCCGCACCCTAGATTACAAATATCCTCTGTCACACCCTAGATTACAAATATCCTCACTGGCATGCTCTAGATTGCAAATATACTCATTGTCACAGCTTAGATTACAAATATCCTCACTGGCATGATCTAGATTACAAATATCCTCACTGTCACACTCTAGATTACAAATATTTTCACTGTCACACCCTAGATTAAAAATATCCTCCCTGCCGCACCCTAGATTACAAATATCCTCTGTCACACCCTAGATTACAAATATCCTCACTGGCATGCTCTAGATTGCAAATATACTCATTGTCACAGCTTAGATTACAAATATCCTCACTGGCATGATCTAGATTACAAATATCCTCACTGGCATGATCTAGATTACAAATATCCTCACTGTCACACCCTATATTACAAATATTCTCACAGTCACACCCTAGATTACAAATATCCTCACTATCCGCACCCTAGATCACAAATATCCTCACTGGCATGCTCTAGATTACAAATATCCTCACTGTCACTCCCTAGATTACAAATATCCTCACTGTCACACTCTAGATTACAAATATCCTCACTGTCAAACCTAGATCACAAATATCCTCACTGTCACACCCTAGATTACAAATATCCTCGCTGTCACACCCTAGATTACAAATAACCTCACTGTCACACCCTAGATTACAAATATCCTCACTGTCACACCCTAGATCACAAATATCTTCACTGGCATGCTCTAGATTACAAATATACTCATTGTCACACCCTAGATTACAAATATCCTCACTGTCACACCCTAGATCACAAATATCTTCACTGGCATGCTCTAGATTACAAATATACTTATTGTCACACCCTAGATTACAATTATCTTCACTGGCATGCTCTAGATTACAAATATACTCATTGTCACACCCTAGATTACAATTATCTTCACTGGCATGCTCTAGATTACAAATATACTCACTGTCACACCCTATATTACAAATATTCCCACTGGCATGCTCTAGATTACAAATATACTCACTGTCACACCCTATATTACAAATATCCCCACTGGCATGCTCTAGATTACAAATATCCTCACTGTCGCACCCTATATTACAAATATTCTCACAGTCACACCCTAGATTACAAATATCCTTGCTGTCACACCCTAGATTACAAATATCCTCACTGGCATGCTCTAGCTTACAAATATCCTCACTGTCACACCCTGGATAACAAATATCCTCACTGTCATACCCTAGATTATAAATATCCTCACTGTCACACTTTATTTTACACAGTCTTACTGTCATACCCTAGATTGCAAATATCCAAAATATTACACCCTAAATTACAAATATCCTCACTGTCACACCCTAGATTACAAATATCCTCACTGTCACACCCTAGATTACAAATATCCCCAGCATCACACCCTAGATTTCAAATACCCTCACCGCCATGTCCTAGATAACAAATATCCTTGCTTAGTCTCTATGAAAGAAGCTACTCCTAAAATCTTTTACAAATAACGATTACTAAATACTATTTTTACAGTTGCACATTTAAATTTGTGCATTTACAGGTAGCATTCTGGGTACATCCTTCAGGGTTTGTGGACAGGCATGTCATGGTTGTAAAAATCCCTCGTGGGATCATGCACGCGTTAGTCATGGAGGCAGATATGATGGTGAGACGGTAAATGGAGTCTTGTCAGTGGTGCGAATCATGCCCATATTTCTTCTAATCATTGTATACTGGGCAGTGTACTCACAGGTTAGTTTATGTCATTGTTTCATTTGTATGGGGGTCAGATGATGATTTTAATAAATACTATTACTGTATGCCAAAGGAAACGTACAACTTTTATAATTTTAAAATATTTTTATGCCCCACCACCGAATGGTGAGGGGACATATTGCATTAGCCATGTTCTTCCATTTGTCCGTCCGAGTGTCCGTCCATTCTTCAATTCATCCCGAAATATTTGTGTGCCTATCTCCTCCCACAGTTTTCAGCTGCTTGATTCGAAACATGGGTGGTCTGCCTCAACCACAAACAAATCGACCATCATAATATTATAACCTCACATGACTGTGTTGAAAATGACGCTTTTTTCCAGAATCGCCCCAATAACGCTGGAGTTATTGCCCTTTAATTGATAAAAATTGCTTTAACAATTTATGATGGATGTAAATATAACTTGGCAAGTATTTATTATAACAAAACAAACTAATTGGTCTGTCACTCAAAGGTCAAGGTCACATTTAAAAGTCAATGCCTTAAAATGGTGTTTTTTTTCCTTCAAATCTACTATAGTGAATTTTGAAAACACCTGTATCTAGTAGATATTCGAATTTATGGAGGGTCAAGGTCATGATCAATACTAATTTAAAAAAATTCCAAACACATTTCTTCCACTCGAGGATAATACCTCATTTGGTGGGGGATATCAATTCATCGAATTTGCTTGTTTCATCAATTTTTACATTAAAATATTTTGTATGTCTATCTCCTCACAGTTTTCAACCGATTGTTTTGAAACATTACAGGATGCTTACCTATGATGTCAAGATGTGCATATCAATTCAGCATCAAAATCGACCTCGATCTATTACTGGAGATACGGTCCTTTTTTCGTAAAGTTTTACGTTTTTCGCTGATTATTTCATGTGGGGGGCATCTGTGTCCCATTGACACATTTCTGTTTTTTTTTATTGTTATGTTTTTATTCTTGGGGACTTTTAAGACATTGATAATGGATGTGTAAGTAGATTAGGTAACCTAAGGTTATGCTTATGGAAGCAGTATATGTAATTTGTCGTTCAAAATGGTGCTGTGTTTCTTTTGGCTGGCAGTATATAAGTAAGGCGTTTATGCATTAATGGTAAGTTTTGTTATGTTGGATCTTTTTGTCCACGATAATGGTAAGGATATAATGCTCACATCAAGTTTGAAATAATGGCAGTCACAGGCCAATTATAACCTGACTACCTGACTATGCTGTTTTTACAAGGAAGTTTTTGTATGACCGGGACACATTTAATATCGATGCTTGTTAACACGTCAATGCATTTGAGGATGTACAAGCAGCTTTCTACATTTTATTTAATTTCAGATGAGTACCTCACTTTTTCTGCAAAGTGAAAGAATGGACATCTCTATAGGAGGCGCCAAAATGCCTGCCGCAGTTTTGAACATTTTCAACACACTCATCATTCTTATTCTGATTCCCATCATGGACAGGATCGTCTACCCTTTGCTGGCCAAATATAACCGAAGTCCTTCACATCTACAAAGAATTGGTACGATATTGTTTGTCTCGAAAACACTTTAAGTACTATATGTTATTTAATTTGTATGGAGAAATATAACTTGGAACTCATTCTTTTGGCATAGGTTACGCCAATGCCAAAAGAATAAGTTTCGAGTAATATTTCTACATACAAATTCAAGGTTATGCCAAAAGAATGAGTTTCGAGTAATATTTCTCCATACAAATTCAAGGTTATGCCAAAAGAATGAGTTCCAAGTAATATTTCTACATACAAATTCAAGGTTAAGCCAAAAGAATGAGTTTCGAATAATATTTCTACATACAAATTCAAGGTTATGCCAAAAGAATGAGTTCCAAGTAATATTTCTACGTACAGATTCAAGGTTACGCCAAAAGAATGAGTTTCGAATAATATTTCTACATACAAATTCAAGGTTATGCCAAAAGAATGAGTTCCAAGTAATATTTCTCAATACAAATTCAATAACCTTTTTATGTATATTTTCATGTTTTTTTTATATGAATTGTTTCATTATTATTTTTCACTGTAATAATGTCATTTCTATAGCCCTGGATGGAATTCCTATCTTGTCATTCAATTTCATTTTGTGTGGATAATTTACCGTCGACTTTGGTTGAAGTAATTTCTGACGTTTTTTACCATTCGTTAGCGTTAAAATCAGTACCGGTAGGTGAATGATCATTTCAATTACTTCTTCAATTTTTAGCTCTACTGGCCAGTACCTTGGTCTTTTGTCTGTCGTTCGTCAACTTTTTGATGTCAACACCCTAACACCTTCATTTTTCTTCTGATCTTTACCAAACTTTACCAAATTGTTAATATCATAAAAGCTCGGACGATTTAAACAAGACAGCCAGAACTGGACCAGTAACACCGGAGTTATTGCCATTGAATTAACGGAAATTTCTATAGTTTGTTTTGTCAGCATTCTAGCTTTACCAAACTTTGCCAGATTGTTGATGTCGATGAAAGCTGAATCAAGTTCGAGAAACAGCCAGATCGGACCAGTAACACCGAAGTTATGGCCCTTGAATTATTGAAAAATGTGTTAACATTCTAGCACCTTCATTTTTCATTCGATCGTTACCAAACTTTACCAGGTTGTTATGATAAGGTCTTGTTTTGCCGTATTTCAGCAAAACTTTGCTTGGATGATCAGTACCAAGCCAAGTTGTGCATATTGTCACCGTGTTCCAGTTGAAAGATATTTGGCGGAGTTATGGCACTTTACAGGTTTTAATACACAAACTTTGTCCGGACTAGTTCTGTCGAACCCCTGTCCGAATTTCAGCGAAACTTGGCAAGAATGATCTATATCAAGCCTTGTTGCGCCAGTCATTTCCATGTTCCAGTTTAATGATTTCAACAGAATTACGGCCCCTTATACATAAACTTTATCAGGACTAGTTTTCCTGAACCTCTGGTTGGATTTCAGTGAAACTTGGCAGGAATGATCAGTACTAAGCCTAGTTGTGCATGTTGTTTTAGTGTTCCGGTTGAATGATATTTGGTGGAGTTGTGGCTCTTTAAAACATTTTAATACACAAACTTTGTCTGGACTAGTTCTCCTCAACCACCATTCGCCTTTCAACCAATCTCGGTTGCGTTTATCATTGTCTTGTTCCAGTTGAATGATTTATGGTGGAATTATGGCCCTTTAAATGTTTTAATACATAAGCTTTCTCCCGACTACTTCTCCAGATCCGCTGCCCGGATTTCCATATAAGTTGGTAGTCATGACCATTACCAAGCCTAGTTGCACATGTCTTCGTCTTGTTCCATTTTAATGATTTTTGGCGGATTTATGGTACTTTCTCCTGTAGGGGAGACATCTGTTTTTACTAGAAACAACCCCGAGTTCTAATTTAGACTCGCGACACAACAATTATATAAAATGGGTTTTGACAGCCTGCATAAAGGGACCTCTCTAAAGGCGGTCTATTATATACAATTGTTGTGCCTCGAGTCCTTAAATAACCAGAACAAATTAGAACTAGGGCTGCTTGTTTAAATTGTTAGCATGGGTCAAGGGTTTAAGTTTTTGTTGTGGGTGCTCTGGTTTTGTGTTGTTTTTTTTGCAATGTTTTGCCCAGTGTTGAGGAAATCTCCAGTTGATTAAATGTGATGGAGAGTTTTCCATTCTTAGAAGTATGCATACAGGAGCACATTTGTCAATTACGGTATGCAATTTTGGTCAATATTTTAAATATACTATTTCTTAAAATGTTAAGTTGTAAAGATAAAAGTGAAAAAAGAACGAAATATTTTAATTAACAGATTTTTAACTCTACTGATCACAGATTGTGACGACTACTCCTCTGAAAGTACTGGATGGATTTTCATGAAACTTTACAGGAATGTTGCCCATAAGGTCTAGTTGATCCTAACAAAAATTCAGGTTGATGTAAAATCCAAGATGGCCACCAAAGCTAAAAATAGATTTTTAAAAAATAAGTTTGAAGCGACTACTTATCAATACTGTAAGTGATACTGATATGGAACCTTTACTAAATTGATCAGCATGACATAATGTTGGTACTTGATGAAAATCATTTTGAATTCTACTTCAAGCATGGCCACCAGCGGCCATCTTTGTTTACATGCAGTTATATAGTAATATCTTGTGACGATTACTTCTCTGACACTACTTATTGGATTTTAATGAGACTTTACAGGAATGTTGCCCATAAGGTCTAGTTGATCCGAGCAAAAAATCAGAAACAAATCTTAGGCCTTAAAGCCGCTATCCCACCAACAACAGGCAAGTTTTGCAGTTTAACAATTATTGTTTATTCTTACCACTAAGTAGGTTAATTTTATTCATTATATGTGATCATAACTTGATGCAGGTTTGTGCTCTTCAAATTGTGCTCTTCAAATTATCTGTTGACATTTATTGCCGAAATGTCGAATTATGAGTTACCAACTCTTTATTTCCTTTTTACGCATACTCAATAACAGGTATTGTTAGAGCCCATGAATAAATACAGACTTTTGATTGGCACATATGCATTAATTTATGACCTCAACACATGAATAGAGTTTGAAAGAATGTTTTTTAGTGAAATTTGGTGGTTTAGCTACTTTAATGGTGCTCCATGAAATTCAGTAGAAACATTAGGATATCATCATTTAAATTTGTATTTTAGATGTTAAAGACATCGGTATTGTTATATTTCAGGCATTGGTATGGTGTTGGCGGCCTGCGCCATGTTGTATGCTGGCATGATGGAGATTGTTCGCAAACAAGATATTGAGAATAATGGATATATCAACCAGACGCTGGCCGGAGACCCTTTTAATGCCTCACATTTGACAATGTTTGCTCAGATTCCAGAATTTGCTTTTATTGGATCCAGCGAAGTGTTTACCAGTATCTCAGGTCAGTTTTATGATCTTTTTCTCCACTCGAATGTCTTTTTTTTTCTGAAACAAATTGGCAATGCAATTTCTTTCTTTTTGTAAACAAAATTTCACGTATGACATCTGAAATCACTCTTAATAGCTAATGCTGTCATTTTCATGTGACTGTTGGAAACGTATCACTCCAGGCCCCATATTCTTGAAATGTCAATTCTTACAGATGGTAGGAGGTGTACAGTACTGGTTCTACCCAGGAAAAGTGGGTGGTCTGCCACCACCACAAAAAATTGATTGTCACATATAACCTTACGTGTTGAAAATGACGTAAAACACCATACAAAGAAACAAACAAAAAAAACTTGAAACTTGCTTTAAATAAGTGAAATCTCATACTGAGCCAGACAAACTATGGCTCAGGAAAATGAACTCCAACTCAAAGCATAAGCCAGAAAAAAATCGCTCAGAAGTTTTAAGAATATGCTTCAGCTGGAGTTCATTTTCCACTTCCTTAAATAAAACAAAATCCGACTCAGCCGAGCGCAATATGAAAATGTTTTGAGAATACAGAACGTCAGCTCAGGCAGCGGAGATAGTTTTTGAGCTTGAGTCAGAGTCTGAAAGAAGAAGTGAATAAATGTGTTACCAGTATGTACACTTTCTAAATGAAAAGTAAAACAAAAATATAATGCTACTTATGTGTCAGGTCTGGAGTTTGCATACACACAGGCCTGGAGTTCTATGCAAGGACTGATCATGGGTCTGTTTCTTATCTTTCAGGTCTAGAGTTTACCTACACACAGGCCCCCGAGTTCTATGCAGGGACTGATCATGGGTCTGTTTCTAATGTTTCAGGTCTGGTGTTTGCCTACACACAGGCCCTGAGTTCTATGCAGGGATTGATCATGGAACTGTTTCTTATCTTTCAGGTCTGGAGTTTGCCTACACAGAGGCCCCGAGTTCTATGCAGGGACTGATCATGGGTCTGTTTCTAATGTTTCAGGTCTGGAGTTTGCCTATACACAGGCCCTGAGTTCTATGCAGGGACTGATCATGGGTCTGTTTCTAATGTTTCAGGTCTGGAGTTTGCCTACACACAGGCCCTGAGTTCTTTGCAGGGATTGATCATGGAACTGTTTCATATCTTTCAGGTCTGGACTTTGCCTACACACAGGCCCCGAGTTCTATGCAAGGATTGATCATGGAACTGTTTCTTATCTTTCAGGTCTGGACTTTGCCTACACACAGGCCCAGAGTTCTATGCAGGGATTGATCATGGAACTGTTTCTTATCTTTCAGGTCTGGAGTTTGCCTACACACAGGCCCAGAGTTCTGTGCAAGGATTGATCATGGAACTGTTTCTTATCTTTCAGGTCTGGAGTTTGCGTACACACAGGCCCCGAGTTCTATGCAGGGACTGATTATGGGTCTGTTTCTAATGATGTCAGGTCTGGGAAGCTATGTTGCCTCACTCATTGTTGCCATTGTACAGTCGTGGAGAACTAGTGGTGAGTTGGTCAGAATTAAATGACTCATACTACCATAATAACAGTCTATTAAATCATTTTAGAATTATTCTATATTTAGAATTTTATGATTCTTGGTTTCAAGAAACTCATTACTCATTGAGAGATACAAACAGTCTTTATCTGTTTCTCACAGCAATTTAAATGTTCGGTCAGTTTTCAGAACACACCCAGTAGCATCATAATGGCACAATGTGATGTCATAATACCAGAAAATAATGCCATGATAGAAACAACCAAATGAAAATATAAATGAAGCATTCTGATTGGTAATACCAGAAAGTGATGTCATGATAGAAACAACCAAATGAAAATATAAAAGAAGCATTCTGATTGGTTCAGTGATAAAAATTGGACCAATGAAACAAGTTAATTTAAAACTCATTATATTCTCAGAGCTCGTTGAGGTTTTACTTGACATTGAGTAATGAGGTTCTTAAAATCCAGAAACATAAAATTCTAATAATAGAATAATTCTAAAATGATGTAATAGACTGTTAAGTACATAATATAATATAATACATGTGAAATATAATCAACAATATGCAGAAACAATTTCCTTTGAACTATTCAGCTACTTATTAAGGGGACACACGGCAATCTTGAAGTGTTTAAAATAGATGTCTCGATTTATATATCATTTTGAATTTTACCCTGGTCACATTTAAATAAATCAAATTCTGAGTATTCACTATTTCATCTTATTATACTATAAGTTTTAATATATTATTGGTGCAATAATATCAAAAATTAATAATATGCAAAAAGAAATTGCTTAATAGTGTTCTTATAATTTATATTAATGATTGAATAAATGCAAGTTATGCAGAAAAACTAGCGGAACAACGTGAGTTTTTTAAAAATAAAGATTGCCATGTGTCCCTTTAATATTGATTTGCAATACAAGCTATGTAGAAAAAATAACAGGACATTGCAATTTTCAAAACATTGAAAATTGCAGTGTGTCCCTTTAAACGACTTATTCTGCATTATATTATCCTTAAACAAACTTGAATAACTGGAGTCTATATCTTTATATAACTTAGTTGGTTTGGCCATTGTTCTCTAGGTGTACCGGAAGTAAAACAAATACCATTGAGTCCTGTACAATATTTTCCAAGCTTTCTAGTTAGCCATTTTTCAAAATGAAGTTCATACTAAGATTCACTTACATATTCTTAGTCATGAGACCTGTCACTCTAGAAAACTGCTGAGAATAGTGTGGCATATAAGAAAATCAAATTCTGATCTTTGTTGACACCGTGAACAAGCCATTCATTCGGCACCTCTTAAACGTGTTCTACTTTCACTTTCAAAACTTTCAAGTTGATCAATAAAATCATTATACAACCATGCAAATGGTTCTTAGCTCTCACAAACAAGTCAATAAAGTCATTTCAGCCAGAAAAACAGGCCTTTAATACTCAAAAATGCCTTTTATCACAAAAAAAATTAGGAATTATATATTTGGGAACTCCTTTTGACTACACCAGGCATGAATATCGCAGTGATTTACTTCCTGTATGCCTCTAGGACCTTTATACTTATTACTACACTGTATATTCTGTATTACACAGAGGCATCTGACTGGTTCCCCTCGGAGCCCAACAACGGTCACATGGAGTATCTCCTGTTCCTCCTGGCCGCCCTGACTGGACTCAACCTGATTGTGTTCATCATAGTCGCCAAGTGGTATAAATATCGCGTCCCGGATTTTGAAAGCAAAAACCAAGATATAGACATAGAACGGCCTGACGATAGCGATGTTCCAGTGTATATTAATAAGAACGGAATGGAAAGGGATAACCCGATGTTTGCGCCGGAGTCAACGCGGTTGTAGCAGATAGATACGTGGATGTGATCATTCATTATGAAATATTCAGACGTGTCGAAACCAGTAACCAGTTTTTATCAGAAATATTTTAAACTGTGCATTATACGTCAGTTAATTTTTAGATGCAAAGTTAGTTCTTAAGAGTTAGAGTGAGGAAGTTGTTAAATGTTGGGATATACAATTAATTGTGGTTAAATATGAGAATGTAAAAGTAAGTGTGGTTAAATTTTCTAATATAAAAGTAGGACTAGTTAAAGGTTTGAATACAAAATTAAGTGTGGTTAAGTGTTGTGATACAAAATTAAGAGTGTGGTTAAATGTTATGATACAAATTTAAGTGTGGTTAAATGTTATGATACAACATTAAGAGTGTGGTTAAATGTTATGATACAAAATTAAGTGTGGTTAAATGTTATGATACAAAATGAAGAGTGTGGTTAAATGTTGTGATACAAAATTAAGTGTGGTTAAATGTTATGATACAAAATTAAGAGTGTCGTTAAGTGTTATGATTCAAAATTAAGTGTGGTTAAGTGTTGTGATACAAAATTAAGAGTGTGGTTAAATGTTATGATACAAAATATTAAGTGTGGTTAAATGTTATGATACAAAATTAAGAGTGTGGTTAAATGTTATGATACAAAATTAAGTGTGGTTATATGTTATGATACAAAATTAAGTGTGGTTAAGTGTTATGATACAAAATTAAGAGTGTGGTTAAATATTATGATACAAAAATTAAGTGTGGTTAAATGTTATGATACAAAATTAAGTGTGGTTAAGTGTTATGATACAAAATGAAGAGTGTGGTTAAATATTATGATACAAAATTATGTGTGGTTAAATGTTATGATACAAAATTAAGTGTGGTTAAGTGTTATGATACAAAATTAAGAGTGTGGTTAAATGTTATGATACAAAATTAAGTATGTGTTTTTCAGTTCTGTTTAGATAATAACATATCAAAAGTGTGTGCACAATTTCCCCATGTTTCAGTTAACCCTTAACTTGCTAAGCACGACTATAATAGCCTTTGCGTCCATTGTAAACACAGATCAGCCTGCGAGTAACCCTTTGTCACATAAATGGAATGGTCTTAATTCAAAGAAAGAACAGTCCATTATATATATGTAGCGGGTTAAGGGTTAAAACTCAGCATCACTATTGTGCGGAGCAAGTTCCATAAAAACTTCACTGGTGTTTAAGTCTAGCTGTTGTCTTAGAAAGCCACGAACAGTAATGAAGCTTTAGAGTCTCTGTTGGCATAGAAAGCAGTAAAAATCAGGTTATTTCATCTTGGTCGAGGTTCATGTCTACCGTTTCTGCTTGTATGAGATAACATTCAGTACATCATTACAATGGCTGGTGACATTGGTGGTCTGTTTTCTATTCAGTGGATTTCAAAACAGTTTCTATCTTTGATGAACCTTCATGGTGCTTTTGTTTCATTTTACACAACCGGAACATACACGTTTAAGTTACAAGGGTTGAAGTTGGACGTACTAGCTCAACCCAAATCCACTTAAGGTGGGGAATGGTGTGTTTGGTATGGCTAAATGGAGACTATGACTGTGTTAAAACCATTGTTATAATCTGTTAATGCAGATATTGTTATTAATTTCATTATTTTATGACATTGTTTATTTAATGTGAATTTAAATTGTAATTTTATTCAATAAAATGTGCATGCAATAAAACATGTATTTCATACATTTTCTAAAAAAAAATGCATGCATGTATATTTAGAATGCCATTTAATCTAAAAACTAAAATCATTCCATGATTTTTTTATTTATATATCAATTTCCTACTTTGTGTGAATCTTTTTTATTCCAGTATTTTAATATATTAAGTTTTATATGTATATATTATGAAGGAATATAGTCCCTCTGGATTAATTTTAAACATATATTTAACTTGTTAATTTATATCATTTTATTATATTATTCATTCTTTTTCGTGTTTGAGGATAGGTTTTGTCTTATTTGAAATATTGCATGTAAATGGTGCATCAGATGAAAAAATAGAGGATCTTACATGAGTACTCATTCCTTATTGAATTTATTAAACGAGTTGGCAAAATGATATAATGTGAGGCTCTTGCCAAGCATTATATCATTTTTGCTAACGAGTTGAATATAACGAATGAGAATGAATGTTAGATACTATTTATCACATAACTCATGTCGGCTTTTTATTGCATTTTGCCTGTCTGTCGCTTTAACACGCGAAACCGACATAAACCGTGGGAAATGGATCATAGTCATTATCGTTGTTTTTTTTGACAGTGCATACTAGGATTATTTGCATACTTATATAACTAGTGGTATATTGAAAATATAGAATGGTGTTATTCCACTCACACACCGTAAGTTATGTGATAAAATCAGATAGTGAAGTGACGAGGCTTTGTTCTAAAATTGTGATGTCCAATTGATGTGTAATACTTCAACAACATTAAGAAACAATATTTTTAATTTAGGGAAATCTCCATAAAAATGTATGCGGAATTCTTGGACAAGTTTCCTTAATATATACAAATATTTAAATCTATAAAAAATAAGTCCAAGAACATGTCTGCTGTTCAAACATATCTTATTTTATGATGTAGACAACGTTAATCCTCAGGTGCCTGTATTGATCAATAGTCCTTATCCAAAACTCTCGTATGTACATTGGGGTTTCCCAGTCACGTGTACCGGTAGGTACAAACATCACACCTCAATGATTAAACAACTTGCACGGGCTGCAGGTCTCAATATCTATTGTCCCTATTGTTTTTTCAACACATCTTTTTTTTAGTTTTAGTCATATTTTCACAAAAATCAGCAGTCTGCAAAGTATATGTTTCCTTGAAAGATATATGGGGCAGACGTGTTTGTACTTTACATTACAAACCAGTCAATCCCACTGGAGTACAGTTCCAGAGTTAATCGATTCTTTAAAGCAAATTATCGTTATTTTCCTATATATATCTTTTTTATAGGAATTAACTATTTTTTATTGCAATAACTTCCAGGAAATATTTCTTTGATATTTAACATTTAAATATTGTTTACATATATCAATGATATGATGTCAAGTCTGTTTCATGTAAATTGTCTGTGATTAGATGTATAAATATTGTACCATTTTTCTTTCCAAGATCTGTAAATCCTAATGAAAGAAATGGCTCATAACAAAGCTGTGATTCCCAATAAAATATCCAAAATATTATCTAATTTAATAGTTATATATATGTATATATGCATTGTACTGAAGCCATTATACATTCATTTTATATTTTATATTTTTTAAACTCTTTTTATAAGACCATATTAACTGTAGGGCCAGGACCAAAAGTAGCAATATAATTGCATTAATCAATCAAATCATATTTCTCAATGAGTACTTAAGCATAAGATGCTAGTTTCATGCATCTAGTCATGCATCTAGTCATGCATCTAATCATGCATCTAAATGCCGATTTTCTTCAGTGCATCTTTATCATCAAATTGAAATGTGGATGTAACTTAATTTGGTCACAAACATATTAATAAATAGATTGGACACTATGAAAATGGTGTAAATTTCAAGTGGCACAGTTCGAAAATTTCACAAAATATTTCCCAAATTTAAACACACATATCATGAAGAGTTTTATAGATACAAGTTTCATTCAAGCCAAATACCATCACAAATTTAATTTTCTTTCCAATGATAGTATTTTGTTTTCTCTTACATTGAGAGCAAAAAAGGAGTTTGATGGAAACTTTGACTATGTCAAAACATTGATTTTTAAGAGAAAATGGAAAAATGATGACATTTTAAACTTTAAACATTTTTTTATACAATTTCTTATTTTGAAAATAAACATAAATATCATAATACCATTTCGCCATTCACTATGAATCTTTTGGATGTATTCTCATCAAAATCGGTGAATAATTGAGAGAGAAGAGAGAAGGAAAAGTTAAGGTGCCACGTGATATTTTGGTTACTTCATTGGTTAAGATAGGAAGTTTCCTATCTGTTTATTAATATGTCTGTGTTATTAGGTCTGTGATTTGGTTAAAACTTTTCATAGAAAATATTTCATTATTATGAATTTCCTGGCTGTGACACACTGATACTTGTTTCAGGTGCGGAGAAAGTGTTCTGGCCCTAATTTATTTGTTTTACGTGCCATATTTCTGTGTTGCAGATGATCCCAAATTAAATGAATGACATTTGCTTTGCATTATCAGTGTTACCGGTATAAGTTATAACATCACACATCATAGAACCGGTAGTGAAAAAATACAACATCATGCTTTAAAGGGGCACTGTCCGTAAGTAAAGTGTTTTTTTTAGCATAAGCAAATAACTGTCTGGTTTTTATTCAGTGACATGTGTACATGAAAACATGAGCATAGATCCAAATAAGTCTAGTAATAAAATCGTGAATTTGAAATTGTTGCTCATATGAAGCATGTTGTTTTTTTGTAACGCTATTGAATTCAAAACATCATTTTCTATTTAGAAAATATTCAATAATGGCAGTTTTGAAAGTTTATCAATGTAACTATTTTGTGTTTTATAAGCTAAAAGTTATGGACATTGTCCCTTTAAAAGACATGATTTAATTTTTGGTAAAGTTTGGATTCAACTGAATGTACCAGAGTTTACAGGGTATTATGCAAATGTTTGTGATTAATTTAATTGTAGTTACCTGCACTACTTGTAAAGATGGAAATAATAAATGTTAACGGGGTATAATATAGTCTGTAAATAGCACATATAATGTGACCATGAACACATATCCGAGTACAGCTAGTACATGTATCAATCTATTAGTAAATATAAAATCAGTATGGCTGCTAAATATACCTAGTACTGCTTCAAGAATACATGTTAAGCAGAATATATAAAAATAATTGTGTAATTGTCTGTAGATTGATATTAAATTAAATTTGTTTAAAGAAACTAACCTTTATTAACCAGTTCTTAAAATACCCATTATTGAATACGCGTAAAATGAATAAGAGTTGGTAACTCACAATTCAACACTCCAGTTTTGGGGTTTGTCCTGGCTAGTTGAAGCCATTTGGTGGGATAGGGGCTTGAATCTTCCTTCAATTACCATGAAACACACCTATTTGATTGTTTAAAAAAACAAAACGGTATCACTCCTGGGAAATCTGTAGATTGCCAGAACAGGTTAGCGCGTAGTACGAGAGGTTGGATCAATGAAATTTATAAACAAACTTTGACGGTGTTTATCTTGTGAGGCTTATCATGAAACTCCGACTATTTCAAACACAAGAATTATACTTGGAATTGTGTAATACTCGATAATCTTTCTTATCTTTTCAGTTTCGTAAATTGTGTTATTTGTATCAAGTTATTCTGTTGCATTGTCATAATTATTTTGTAGAAATTATGTATAAAATCATCAAAGTATCAAATTTGTGTAAAACAATTACCAAAGCTGTATGGGTAAATAATAAATGTGAAAGTCATATCTGACAATATACATGTGTCAAAAGAAATTCAACTTCTTAAACTTAAAAGCACTTCGAAACTATCTGCAATTTTGTTACTGTACACTACAAAGTAGATGGGATCACCTTACTAAAAGTTAGGATCTACATCAATAGATGTAGTACGAATGATAGCTCTTATATGATACGAATATACGCTTGCATGATAGCGATCTGATTCTAATGCACTACCCTGGGCTCACTGCGTACATATTCCCATGGGTGAATATGGTCTCTGACACATTATTTTTTCAGCAGTTTTCTTGAAAACTAAGATACGTACAGTAGGAGTCGAGTCTTGACGAGCAGTCCGTGTAGGGACTAGAGTCAGGTAGCATTACTCAATTTTATACATGTTTAAATTGCTTGGAATATGGTTCAACTCTCGTAAATCTATGTACACCGTATAGACTCGCGTTTTGTGTGTGAACATCTAAAGCTTGATCAAAAAATAAATTCATGGTGTATGTTCTAGTTTTAGTACCTGATTTCTATTTTATTTTTTTGTATTTTGCTGCATAGAAGTGAATTTTCAAAAATAAAAATGCTTACATGGCATCAGTAGTATGTGGAGTATAACTGTAACTGATGTGTTAAAAGTATGTTGTTAAACTTTTCTAATTTTATTTTTCTTACAAAATGTTTAATGTTGATTTGTTAAAACTACATGATTTTCATTATGTATTTAGTGTTATATGCTTCTTTTATATGGATATAGTTATATAGACTGAAAATATATCAAAATACACATTATATAATTATATACATTTGTTCGTTATTCATCGAATTTTCCATGTAAACTCAACTTTTATAAACCTCACTGTCCTGTGGTATATGTCCTGGGGTATACACATTTGTACTTAATGCTAAACAATCTATATTTTGTAATGGTAGATCTACTAATACGCATTAAATTAATGGCCGTTTAAGATGTTGGAACATGAACTATATACAACTTTATCATCGTCCAGCTTAACATGCCAATAGTCATCAACCTGACATGCCATTAGTCATCCAGTCTGACATGCCATTAGTCATCCAGCCTGACAAACCAATAGTCACCCAGTCCAACATGCCAGTTATAGTCATCCAGTCTGACATGCCAATAGTCATTCAGCTGACATGCCAATAGTCATCCATGCTGACACGCCAATAGTCGTCCAGCCTGACATGCCAGTGGTCGTTCAGCCTGACATGCCCATGTTAGTCCAGCCCGACATGCCAATAGTCATCCAGCCTGACATGCCAATAGTCATCCAGCCTGACATGCCAATGGTCATCCAGCCTGACATGCCAATGGTCGTCCAGCCTGACATGCCAGTGGTCGTCCAGCCTGACATGCCAGTGTTCGTCCAGTCTGACATGCCAGTGGTCGTCCAGCCTGACATGCCAGTGTTCGTCCAGTCTGACATGCCAGTGGTCGTCCAGCCTGACATGCCAGTGTTCGTCCAGTCTGACATGCCAATGGTCGTCCAGTCTGCCAGTAGTCATCCAGTCTGACATGCCAATAGTCTTCCAGTCTGACATGTCAATGATCGTCCAGCCTGAAATGCCAATGGTCGTCAGTCTGGCATGCCAATGGTCTGCCAGTAGTCGTCCAGCCTGACATGCCAGTAGTCGTCCAGTCTGACATGCCAATAGTTGTCTAGCATGACATGCCAATGGTCGTCCAACCTGACATGTAAATGATCGTCCAGCTTGACATGCCAATAGTCGTCCTGTCTGACATGCCAATGGTTGTTATGTCTGACAATAATAGTCGTCCAGCCTGACATGCCAATGTCGTTCAGTCTGACAGGTCAATAGTCATCCAGTCTGACATGCCAGCTTGACATGCCAATAGTAGTCCTGCCTGACATACCAATAGTCATCCAGCCTGACATGCCAATAGTCGTCCAGTCTGTCATGCCATTAGTCGTCCAGCCTGACATACCAATAATCATCCAGCCTGACATGCCAATAATCGTCCAGCCTGACATACCAATAGTCGTCCAGCCTGACATACCAATAGTCATCCAGCCTGACATGCCAATAATCGTCCAGCCTGACATGCCAATGTCGTTCAGTCTGACAGGTCAATAGTCATCCAGTCTGACATGCCAGCTTGACATGCCAATAGTAGTCCTGCCTGACATACCAATAGTCATCCAGCCTGACATACCAATAGTCATCCAGCCTGACATGCCAATAGTCGTCCAGTCTGTCATGCCATTAGTCGTCCAGCCTGACATGCCAATAGTCATCCAGCCTGACATGCCAATAGTCATCCAGCCTGACATACCAATAGTCATCCAGCCTGACATGCCAACAGCCTGACATGCCAATAATCGTCCGGCCTGACATGCCAATAGTCGTCCAGTATGTCATGCCAATAGTTGTCCAGCCTGACATGCCAATAGTCGTCCAGGTTGACATGTCAATAGTCGTCCAGTATGTCATGCCAATAGTCGTCCAGCCTGACATGCCAATAGTCGTCCAGCTTGACATGTCAATAGTCGTCCAGTCTGTCATGCCATTAGTCTTACAGCCTGACATGCCAATAATCGTCCGGCCTGACATGCCAATAGTCGTCCAGTCTGGCATACGGCTGGCCTCTTTGATTTGATTTGGACACATGAATCTAGAAATCAAACTTAATAAAGGTTTGATACATACCCAGATTGAAAAGGATATTGTCTGGAAACCTTCAAAAAAACATTATATCATGCGGCGACCATCTAAAATGTTGACGCGTCGATCTCAAAATGAAACTGACAAGGTTTTGCATATGCATTGAAAAGGATACATGTAAAATTGTAGCCACAAATGCCTGAATTCATATTTCGATACATATCAAGTTTGAAAAGGATACATGTAAAATTGTAGCCACAAATGCCTGAATTCATATTTCGATATACAGCATTTGGTGGCCATCGGATGCATACCAAGTTTAAAAAAAATGAAGACATGAATGACTGTGGCCACAAATTTAGGAACACCGTTAAGATCGGTGTAGTTCGAATGGGGTAGTGATATAAACATGAATGTCCGGAAAACTTTGGGACGAGCTGACGGAGGCCACATTAAGAGTCGCGCTTCATCTTGTCGGCTGGCGGGGTACAATAACACTTGTCATGATACATAGTTTAGTTATACAATGAAACATAATTGTTCAATTTCATTAAAACACAGATGTTATAATCAACCTTTTAGATCTCTGTTTGTAATAAAAAAATGTAACGTTAATATTATATTTATAATTAGAATTCGCTGAGAGACCATACTCTATTACTTACCGATACTCGAGTTTACAACAAAGGGACACATGGCAATCTTTATTTTTTAAAAACTCACGGCGTCCCGCTAGTTTTTCTGCATAACTTGCAATTGTTCAATCATTAATATTAATTATAAGAATAATATAAACCACAGGCAGACGGCGCGTACCCTACCCCGCCCACACCCTACCCCCTCTACTACCCCCTCCCCCTCTACTACCCCCTCCCCCTCTCTACTACCCCCTTCCCACCTGTTTCTCAACTACCCCCCTTAAATATGTTTTCAATAAACTGTTCTACTTGGTTTTCAATGGAAAAAAAAATAAAAAAAAATACATACTCTCTATACCATATGGTATAGAGAGTATGTATTTTTTTTTTTTTTTTTTTTTCATTGAAAACCAAGTAGAACAGTTTATTGAAAACATATTTAAGGGGTACCCCCTTCCCACCTGTTTCTCTACTACCACCCTTAAATATGTTTTCAATAAACTGTTCTACTTGGTTTTCAATGAAAAAAAAAATAAAAAAAAAATACATACTCTCTATACCATATCTACTACCCCCTTCCCACCTGTTTCTCTACTACCCCCCTTAAATATGTTTTCAATAAACTGTTCTACTTGGTTTTCAATGAAAAAAAAAAAAAAAAAAATACATACTCTCTATACCATATGGTATAGAGAGTATGTATAGAGAGTATGTATTTTTTTTTATTTTTTTTTTCATTGAAAACCAAGTAGAACAGTTTATTGAAAACATATTTAAGGGTGGTAGTAGAGAAACAGGTGGGAAGGGGGTACCCCTTAAATATGTTTTCAATAAACTGTTCTACTTGGTTTTCAATGAAAAAAAAAAAAAAAAAAAAATACATACTCTCTATACCATATGGTATAGAGAGTATGTATTTTTTTTTATTTTTTTTTCCATTGAAAACCAAGTAGAACAGTTTATTGAAAACATATTTAAGGGGGGTAGTTGAGAAACAGGTGGGAAGGGGGTAGTAGAGAGGGGGAGGGGGTAGTAGAGGGGGAGGGGGTAGTAGAGGGGGTAGGGTGTGGGCGGGGTAGGGTACGCGCCGTCTGCCTGTGGTTTATATTATTCTTATAATTAATATTAATGATTGAACAATTGCAAGTTATGCAGAAAAACTAGCGGGACGCCGTGAGTTTTTAAAAAATAAAGATTGCCATGTGTCCCTTTGTTGTAAACTCGAGTATCGGTAAGTAATAGAGTATGGTCTCTCAGCGAATTCTAATTATAAATATAATATTAACGTTACATTTTTTTATTACAAACAGAGATCTAAAAGGTTGATTATAACATCTGTGTTTTAATGAAATTGAACAATTATGTTTCATTGTATAACTAAACTATGTATCATGACAAGTGTTATTGTACCCCGCCAGCCGACAAGATGAAGCGCGACTCTTAATGTGGCCTCCGTCAGCTCGTCCCAAAGTTTTCCGGACATTCATGTTTATATCACTACCCCATTCGAACTACACCGATCTTAACGGTGTTCCTAAATTTGTGGCCACAGTCATTCATGTCTTCATTTTTTTTAAACTTGGTATGCATCCGATGGCCACCAAATGCTGTATATCGAAATATGAATTCAGGCATTTGTGGCTACAATTTTACATGTATCCTTTTCAAACTTGATATGTATCGAAATATGAATTCAGGCATTTGTGGCTACAATTTTACATGTATCCTTTTCAATGCATATGCAAAACCTTGTCAGTTTCATTTTGAGATCGACGCGTCAACATTTTAGATGGTCGCCGCATGATATAATGTTTTTTTGAAGGTTTCCGGACAATATCCTTTTCAATCTGGGTATGTATCAAACCTTTATTAAGTTTGATTTCTAGATTCATGTGTCCAAATCAAATCAAAGAGGCCAGCCGTATGCCAGACTGGACGACTATTGGCATGTCAGGCCGGACGATTATTGGCATGTCAGGCTGTAAGACTAATGGCATGACAGACTGGACGACTATTGACATGTCAAGCTGGACGACTATTGGCATGTCAGGCTGGACGACTATTGGCATGACATACTGGACGACTAGTGTTCGTCCAGTCTGACATGCCAGTGGTCGTCCAGCCTGACATGCCAGTGTTCGTCCAGTCTGACATGCCAGTGGTCGTCCAGCCTGACATGCCAGTGTTCGTCCAGTCTGACATGCCAATGGTCGTCCAGTCTGCCAGTAGTCATCCAGTCTGACATGCCAATAGTCTTCCAGTCTGACATGTCAATGATCGTCCAGCCTGAAATGCCAATGGTCGTCAGTCTGGCATGCCAATGGTCTGCCAGTAGTCGTCCAGCCTGACATGCCAGTAGTCGTCCAGTCTGACATGCCAATAGTTGTCTAGCATTGAAAAAAAAAATAAAAAAAAATACATACTCTCTATACATACTCTCTATACCATATGGTATAGAGAGTATGTATTTTTTTTTTTTTTTTTTTTCATTGAAAACCAAGTAGAACAGTTTATTGAAAACATATTTAAGGGGGGTAGTAGAGAAACAGGTGGGAAGGGGGTAGTAGATATGGTATAGAGAGTATGTATTTATTTTTTTATTTTTTTTTCATTGAAAACCAAGTAGAACAGTTTATTGAAAACATATTTAAGGGGGGTAGTAGAGAAACAGGTGGGAAGGGGGTAGTAGAGAGGGGGAGGGGGTAGTAGAGGGGGAGGGGGTAGTAGAGGGGGTAGGGTGTGGGCGGGGTAGGGTACGCGCCGTCTGCCTGCGGTATAAACAATTTGTTTTTGCATATTATTAATTTTTGGTATTATTGCACCAATAATATATCAAAACTTATATAGTATAGTAAGACGAAATAGTGAATACTTAAAATTTGATTTATTTAAATGTAACCAGGGTAAAAGTAAAACTGGTACTGAATATATAAATCGAGACAACCATTTGAAACACTTCAAGATTGCCGTGTGTCCCTTTAAGCGAATACTCTTGTTACGCAACCGAAACTACCTCGATTGTTATTGATATACAGTTAAGTTCACAAAAGTTGATATAGGCAAAGCACAGCATGTATTGTGTATGCACAGCATGTATTATGTATGCTTAAACTTGTAGGATTAATTTAAATGTGTAGTCTTTGCATGTGAATACGGATTTAAATTATTCAATGTGTGCATGAAAGTAAGAAGTATGAATTAAGTATGGACCATGTCTATTATTTTGACTGTGCTTTTGTGTGTGAAGGCTCCATGGCAATTGTGCTCTAGTGTGGGTATTACTAGGGAGAAGCAGGCTGTCAAATTAATTGAAATATCAAGAAATCTATTGTCTTGCTTGTTTTGTAGAATCGTGTCTGTACTCTCTTGTTCAACATCATAGATCTGCATGCACTCTACCTGTACCTGTATATCCATGTCAACATCAAGGTTCATCAAGGTTCTTGGTCTTGGATGAATCAGTGGTCTCAAGGACATGACCATGTATTGTTAGTTCTATCTGGGCTGATAATTAAATAATCATATAAAGCCCTGGTCCTATCTATATATCCTGCATTACCCTATTTCTGGTACAATTAACAGTTTTAAAGTAAAAGTGTGAATAAAAATATGGCGCAAAAGATGTGATGTTACTTTTGTTAAAAGCTTGGAAGATAGGAGTTCTACAGCACTGGATCATTTCTTTGTTTCTGTTTAACTACACACAGGTTAACATCTACATCAACATCTACATCGTTACTTTATGGCTGCAGGGCAATTGGTCATATCTGGTCAGATTGCTGTAATGCGTATAGTGCTATTGTCAGACGGTCCTATCCACAAGAACATTTGTAAACCCTTTGTAAACACGTGCCTTGTGCTGTTGTGTTTAACCACGGGCCTGAATTTAAATGTCCAATTAAGTATCCAATTGGTATACTACCAGCAGATCTATAAGCTTTATATCACGTTTCTAGCACAGTACTTACTGTGACAGTGAAACGATAGTAGAACAGAGTTTGTAATATCGTAGAACAGTGTTTGTGAACTGTCGTGATATAAGTCGTTATCAGTTGCAGCGGGTAGTTGCATAATTCATGTTTAGTAATTTTAGCTCGGATCCGCAATTTCATCGAATTAACAGGTTTTTGTAGAATGTTGACATGTTGAACCGGATGGAAAACGGTTTCTGGGCTATATAAAGTTTCATCGGGAATTGAAGTGCCTTCGAAAAGTCTGCCGTTGGTGGATCGGGTGTCACGGCGCAGTCGGTGGATCGGGAGTCACGGGGGTACGGGTAGTTGCAATCCACTCGTTCCTCATTTGATGAGTGCAAGGAACGATAACTCTGCTTGGAGATTGGGGTAGGTGCTATTTCGTTCAGACTGTAAACTTTTGTTCCGTCATACCCTCTAGAAGAGGAGATACTGGTTATCACAGACATATTAATAAATGTTTTGTTATTAGGACTGTGTTTATATACAACTGCATACCCGTAGCCAGGGGGGGTGCGTGCGCACCCAACTTTTTTGGACAAGTCAAGATTTTTTTGTCAGTGTACTGTACTTTAAGATATAAAAGTCACCAGAATGCATGATTTACCGTTTCAATTTCAAAATTTTCTAGGGGGAGGACCCCCTAACCCCCCACCTGCAGGAGGGGGACACCCCCTCCCGCACCTACCCCCAGTCACTGTCACTGCATGTATTGAGGTAAGGCCAATAAAAGTGATATTTCATACAAAAAATGCTCCATAGCTTCTGTCCCTAAATATAGATATAAAAGTCACCAGAATGCATGATTTACCATTTCAATTTCAAAATTTTCTAGGAGGAGGTCCCCCTAACCCCCAACCTGCAGGAGGGGGACACCGCCTCCCGCACCTACCCCCATCACCACTTCGTGGCTCAATTCCGCACCCCCCTTTTCAAAAACCTGGCTACGGGCCTGAACTGATATATCATTATCATATTTAATTGGCCAATGAGGGATAATTGTAAACCATTTGCGGATCTACTATTCTTTATTAAAGGGACAGGACAAGTTTAAATGGCGGGGGCCCCCGTCACATTTAGAAATGACGGGGTATTCAGAAATGACGGGGGTAGTTGGGAATGCATGAGTGATGGTTGTGGCGGCAGTGACTATCACCTTCACGACTTATTGATAATAGGCAGCCAACCGGATGGGTAATTGCTTTGTTTATTCGGAGGAAATAATAGCATGTTAGGGGTGATTAACAAATTAATAAATAAATTGGATTTAAACGGGTCGTCCGAAGATGGCCCCACTCCAAAAATATCAAATATATTAGTACAATAAGAAAATAAGAACTTTACTTCATCTAATAATTAATTGTGTGCTAATATATAATAGCGTGTGAATGCAAGAATCGTTTTTCTCAAAGTATGCTTGATTCCACAAAATCAGATATTTTAAACAAACACGCCCATATGTGTACAGTATTGCATTAAGTAGCAATGAACAACCACTTGTTAAAATCATACACGTTATACAATGTTCTTTAAAGTCATTATAAAAGATATTTAAATCTACGACTAAGAACACTTTTTGCACACAAAATCCTCAGTTTTATTTTCTGTAATGTCAACGCACGTTTTATAGTACCATTTTATGGAACAGCCACCCAGAGTTTCATTTTCATCAACAGTTGTATTCAGATGACCATTACTATATATCACACATTATTTTTGTTTTATAACCTTTTAAACTTCAATATTTGCATGATGACTTATTATTCCATTGAATTATTCAGTTTTGCACTAAAAGGACATGAATGGACAAAAGATAATACAAACACATTATATTTCGAGATTAAACTAACCCTTCATTTATTCACTATTATAAAAAATATGATAAAATATCGATATTTACATTAAGTAGCCAACAATTATTGATATTACCAGTGTACTAGACCCTACTCCAGTCTACCCCCGCAAACGGTGGCAGCCCGCCGTGCCTCCCGCCATTTAAACTTGTCCAAGGGACACATGGCAATCTTTATTTTTTAAAAACTGTCGGAGCCAACTAGTTTTACTGCATAACTTGCATTTGTTCAGTCATTAATTATAAGAATAGTATTAAGCAATTTGTTTTTCAGATCACCTATTGGGATCACTCTTCGTCCGTTGTCCGTCGTCGTCGTTAACTTTTGCTTCAAACGACTTCTCCTCAGAAACTGCTTGGCCAATTTTGACCAAACTTCACAGGGATGATCCTTAGATGAATGCATTTAAGATTTGTTAAAATTAGGTCGACGCGACATCCAAGATGGCCGCCATTACCATAGATGGTTTTTCTTTTAAAATGAACTATGCCTGGACTAGCAAGTCTGTTCAAATGAAGTCCCCGGAGTCAAAAATGGCCGTGCCCCGGGGTCCAAAGTTGGAATATTGGAGATTTTGCACGATTTTCATAGACATATAGGATAAAACTTTAAAAAATCTTCTTCTCTGAAACCACAAGGCATATTATTTGTAGCATCAGCTTATGGTCCTCTACTAAATTTGTTCAAATGGTGACCCTGGGGACCTTATATAGGTCTGAAACTACAAGAGCCAGAGATTTAATATTTTGCATTTACTATAAGCTTATGGTCCTTTACCAAGTTTGTTTAAATCGTGACCCTGGGGGAAAATTTGGCCCCACCCGGGGGTAAGAGGTTTACATAGACTTATTTAGGGGAAAAAATCAAAACTCTTCTCTGAAACTACTAGAGCCAGAGGTTTACTATTTTGCATTTACTATAAGCTTATTGTCCTTTACCAAGTTTGCTCATATGGTGATCCTGGGGTCACATTTGGCCACTCCCCCAGGGTCACATGTTTTACTTGATTGTATAGGGAAAAACTTAAAAAATCTTCTTCTCTGAAACTGCAAGAGCCAGAGGTTTAATATTTTGCATTTGCTATAAGCTTATGGTCCTCTACCAAGCCTTTTTAAATGGTGGTCTTGGGGTCACATTTGGCCCGGCCTTAGAGATCACATGTTTTCTATCTATCTATATACTACTATCGTGACTCCCCTCGCGGGTATTTTAAGCAGGTCTAGCTTTTACAAAGATTGACTTAGGGATTTTTTTTGAAAATCTTCTTCTCAGAAACAGCTTGGTCAATTTTGACCAAACTTCGCATGGATGATCCTTAGGTGAATGTTTTACAAATTTGTTAAAATTAGGTAAACAGGACATCCAACATGGTCACCATAGAAAAATCTTTAAATTACCTCTTGTACACTGGGAAGCTAAGGCCGTGGGTTCAAATCCCATTGGAGGTATTTTTTAAAAAAATAAATAATTTATTATTCATTTTTATTATCGTTTCCTATTTGGATGAGTTGTTTCTTTTGTTTATTTTTTCTAAAGTTTGTATATAAAGATTTTGCATGTTAAACATAGACTTACCTATACAGGGAAAATTTAAAAAATCTTCTTCTGAAATTACAAGAGCCAGAGGTTTAATGATTTGCGTTTGCTTAATAGACCTAAATTATGGTCCTCTACCAAGTTGGTACAAATGGTGACCCTTGGGTCACATTTTGCCCCAGCCCCAGGGGTCAAATGTTTTACATAGACTTGTATAGGGAAATACTTAAAAAATCTTCTTTTAAATTGTTAGCATAGGGTTTAAATTTTGGTTGAGGGTGTTGTTGTGTTTTGCACTTGTAAAAAGGTATTGAAAGGAATTTAATGATGGAACCCCTTGATATAAGAGCCATTTGAGCTTGTAGAGCATCCACAGTTTTCTTGTTCTTTATTATTATTAATGATTGCTAATCCCTGGTCTATCAAGTTTGCTCATCTGAAGTCCCTGGGGTCAAAGATGGCTGCAACCCCTGAGTCCAAAGTTTGTATGTAGAGATTTTGCATATTTTTACATAGACTTACATAAGGAAAGACTTAAAAACATCTTCAGTCAGCATTTGCGAGAGGATAATTTTTTCATCATTGCAAAGATCCTCAGGTGATCGATTTAGGGCCATTTTGGCCCTCTTGTTTCATATTATTAATTGTTGACATTATTGCACTAATAATATATTAAAACTTAAATTGAAGGATCCTGTTGTAGTATAAGACGAAAAATAGTGAATGCTGAAAAAGTTATTTATTTAATGTAACCAGAGTAAAAGGAAAACAAAAAAAATACTGGATATATAAATCGACACACCCATTTCAAACACTTTAAGATTGCCGAGTGTCACTTTAAGTCCCAGCAAACATCTTTGTAATACATATCTGCATTTCTGGCACCACTGCAGTAGAGTGAGCTGCCATTTGTTACAGGTCTATGGTTTGGTGGAGATAGCTAGCTGCATGGATTGCAATGTTTTTAGAGGGATGGGAGGGGTGGAGCAGAAGTGGGCAAAGGCAGGTCTCTTAACAGAATAACAAACTGAATTTGATGATAACAGATAAAAATAAATTAAAATACTAAAACACCACCCACCCCACCACCTCTTTTTAAATATGACAACATAAATCCGTGTGTGTTTTTTTTGTTGTTGTTGATGTTTATATATTAATTAGCGGTTTTAATTCCCAAATATGTTCCCAAAGTATAGAAAAACTAAATGTGTCAATGGGACACGGATGCCCCCACTAAAAACAATCGGCGAAAAACGTGAAACTTGACGCAAAAAATAGCCATAACTCCGGTAATACAAGGTAGATTTTCACTCCAAATCGATATGCACATACATGTATTGACATCATAGGTGAGCATCCTGTAAAGTTTCAAAACAATCAGTTCAAAACTGTGGGAGGAGATAGACACACAAGATATTTTAATGTAAAATTTTAAGAAAAAGGGCTGTAACTCTGGTAATACAAGTTTGATTTTGGCGCTAAATCGATATGCATATCTTCATATCATAGGTTAGCATCCTGTAAATATTCAAAACATTCGGTTGAAAACTGTGGGAGAAGATAGACAGCAAGATAGTTTAACGTAATATTTTAAGAACAAAGGGCCGTAAACTCTGGTAATAGTCGTTCGATTTTGACGCCGAATCGATATCCACATTTTCATATCATAGGTAAGCATCCTTTAAAGTTTCGAAACATTTGGTTGAAAACTGTGAAAGAAGATGGACACACAAGATATTTTAACATTAAGAAAAAAGGGCTGTAACTCCAGTAATACAACGTTGATTTTGACCCAGAATCAATATGCACATCTTCATATCATAGGTAAGCATCCTGTAAAGTTTCGAAACAATGGGTTGAAAATTGTTAGAGGAGATAGACACACAAACTTTTTGGAACAGATGGAAGGACAGATATACACTCGCACAGATGGGAAGGACATGGCTAAAGCTATATGTCCCCTCACCATTCGGTGGTGGGGGAACAAAAAAAACACTGTAAATAAGTGCTTTTATAAATACTGGTGTTGTGAGTGATATTTAGTATTGCCCCTTTCACTATAACTAAGGGCAAAGACCTATATTTATATCCACACTTAGATATATATATCTAGAAATGTTGTCTACCTTTACTATCAAGTTTATTACACGAGGTATAGAAAACCAAGAATGTCCAGGCCCTGCCAAGCTATTCTGCATTTTGGTGCCTAGCCTAATTTGCTTGATAGTATAAGGCACTGCCATAGTATTCCTTTATAGATTATCCTCTTTCTCTTTATGGTTGACATGGCTGCAGCCATATTAAACGCTGTTTTTTTCATGTTCATATCAGATATTGTTACTAAGAATTCCGTATTGCTTTTGCTTTATCAGTGAAGTGCCTAATAAAACAAAATTTATTAGGTGACCATTAATGACCTTGACCTGCTTTTTACTCTTCTTTCATAATGACACTTGTATGTTACATTTTTGTATCTCCGAATAAAAAATGATCTTGTTATTCTTATATTGCAGTATTGGACTCTTCTAGCTAGTAGGAATCTGCATTTGAGTTGAACCGTCGTCCTCCGGCAATATAAAGGTCAAGGTCATCCCACAGTCTCAAGCGTCAAGATGGCTCGGTGGAACTTTTCCCTGTGCTGTTCACCCAAGCCGATCGCCAAAGTGATGCAGGTGTTCCCTAAACTGGCCCTGATCTTCCTTCTTGTCCATATCATTGCCATGATTTACGTAGGTATGGAGAAAAGGGCTTCTTCAGTCGGAGTCGAATATTAATAAAAGTTAACATTTACACGCAGTTTAAAAACTAGTAAAGTTTAATTTGGGCAAGTGAAAATCTAGAAATCTATATAGTCTGGCTTGTGAAAATTGTAATAGTCCAAATGATTATATAATAATTCAGGCTAGTGAACAAATATCCTAAGTTCTTTGACTGTAAACGACATTATAAATAAGGTGTAAATTACGGATATAATATATACCGCCAGAAAGAAAAAAGAACAGCAAAATAAAACTACAAAACTTTATCAAAACTCTATCCAGGTGTTCAGGTCATATACTAATGTTTATTTGCTGATCAAAAAGTATAGGTTTTATTCACGGGTTCTTAAAATACCCATGATTGAACAATCGTAAAATGAATTATGAGTTGACAACTCTTAATTCAATGCTCCAGTTTTGGGGTTTGCCCCGGCTTGTTAAAGCCATTCATATTGTGTCTAAAGAGTTTGTATTCTCAAAACATGTAAGTCATATATTTATACCTTGTTGTCAGTATGTTTAGAAACGGTGTACATCTCATTCTGTTGTAATGTGCCTGTTGATGGTGGGATAGGGACTTTAAATTATCAGTTTCAATGTCAGTAATGCCCAGTTCCTGACAACACCTCACTTGTGAAATGATGATTTCAATATTATTCAATGATCCTGTATTTCATATATTAGCACTGCACCCTAGCCCAAATGCATGGAAATCCAAGGATGACAAACCCCCTGGTGTGATAGACACAAAGATGAAAAATATAGCTGAAGACATGTCACGGGTAATGGACGCCAGGCTCCCTAATACTCTTAGTAAGTACAGGTAGAGGTTCGAAGCTGTTCGGGAATTTTGTAACGTTTCAACTTTATAGTTCTACTAGAAATCTGCAGCAAGTTCCAGTCATGGTAATTTTAGATTAAACTTGGTATTTCTGCCTTACAGTTTAAACATACTGTCATGAAATACTGATTAAATGAATTAAGTTCAATAAATTTCAATTTTAAACATTTTATTATGAATAAAGTTCGCTCATTTTGTTAGATCAGCATTTAATGAGAATTGTTTTTAAGAGCTACAGTTTTTGTGTATGGAACAAATTTTGATTTGTTTGAGCCTCTAGCAGAAATGTGAGACAGTATGGGACAGATCCGCCATCTCAAGGGTTTACCCGTTTTAATTACGCATTGTAACAGCACAAGATTTAAATCCTGATGTAGTTTAAATGTATTATTAATGGATAAGGAGACATAAATAGCGCATTTACCTTGAAAAGCACACTTCTAAAAAGATTCAGCTTCTGTAAACAACAGTGATGTTACTTTAAGAAAAATGTAACAAGGTCATGCCTCGCATCTGACTGCTTTGCCCAGATAGATGTGGCCGCACTCAAATTAACGGTAGTTGTTTCAACTCGTTAACTGGGCGGCCCCTTGAATCTGAGTTTATTCTCCCAGCAGGTTAAAGAATCATAGGATTTTTTTGGTTACTGGTTAGTAATAGTGCTGGTTTCCGGATGTCTGTGTATCCTTCCCCTCTGTCTGGGGCGGCTCTAAAATAACTCTAATGTGTTGATGAGCAATTAAACAACATTCACTTCAAACCACCAATTCTTCAATCTTTATCTGTGTCTCAAAATTCTCTGAACAGCCCTCTCATAGTTAAAATAAAAGCAAAACTTGCAAATGTTTTAATAGTGAATTTTCATTTTCAGAGAATGATACAAAGAACAAGCCATGGCAAGATCTTGACACGGCATCAAGAAATGAAACAAAACCAGGCTTACTTCATAGATTAAATTCACTTAAATTTAAAGAACCCAGTGTCCATAGATAATGATGATGGAAAGTAGGTGTAGTGAGGATGTTGTGATGTGGGCATTAAAGTTCATCTCTGGCATATGTGATAGGAAACTGTGGCAAAGACAGTTGACTTTTTGATTAGGGTAACAGCAAACATTTAACAAAGCTCGTGATTCAGGTATGTTTTTGCTTCATAACTTTAATATCTAATGAGATTTTTTTAAAGGAGTGCACATATACCTACCATGACAATTAAGCTCTTCCCACTATCGCAAAAGGCAATTTGATTCCTCCAGTACTTTCTGAGATAGGCCTCCCAGAGTCCTGGAAATGAAAGAAAGCGGATAAGCGTTATGTTTAGGGAGGGCTCATCTCAGAAAGTACTTATTGAATCAAATTACTACTTGCAGCGGAGGAAAGAGCTCACTTTGTAGTGGTATATGCACTTCAGTTGAAGAAAATTCCTTAAATGGTAAGAAAGTAATGACGCAAACACTGAATCTTGTGGTGTTGATAATTTTTTGCCGTGAACCTGATCAAAAGTTAGTGGTCTACCACCGTTTTATCCAAATATCCATGACGGATGGCTTTATCCAAAATCGATTTATATCTTACGTGTATAACGAATTCTGCTCTTGAACTAGTTCATACAATTACAGTCCACACCATGCTGATTTTATATTCCCCATCATACCCGATGGGGCAGAAATTGATCCCAGCCTTAATCCATTTAAACTGAATTCTGCAAATATGGAAGGATCCACAATCTCCTTAGTGAGAGAAACTCGTGCCCAAGTGGACAAGGATTTACCACGAGTCTAGGAAGTTCTTCCTAAATCTGTTACATAGTTTTCCGTGGAACTGAACTGCAACAGATTTTCCCAACCGTCTACAACGGGAAATGTAAAATCTTTATGATGCCTGCATCAAAGTTGTTACAGCATAGACATGCTATAGTGACCACCGCAATTTTTTTTGATTTTATAGTCAAAGTGTTATTATAAAATGTGTCTACAACATGTTTTTATATAGAATATTTTACAAAAAGATTCTTCCAAACTTTAGATAATAATATTGACAACAGGCTAAACATAAAAGGATTCGTAAACAATTATTGTTATTTATAAAAATGTTGCACGTGTTGTGGTATAACTGTGCAGGGTTTACATCGGTTAATCATATTGCCTTGTTATACCACTACCAGCCAAACAGATATCCCAGTGGTTGTCAGGGGCGTATTGAGGTCATTGTCAATGTGTACGCAAGAATTACATAATAGGGAGCGCGGGGGCATCCCCTTTGTTTTATTCTTAGATCCTATGTGGTGCATTCTGGGAATGTTTCCCAGCATGTTTAATACTGTTAATGATTAAGCCTGAATTTTCCAAATGTTTGTGGCCAAGCGAATAAAAAATAGTAATCCTTCCAGAATACCCCATCGCTCCGCGTTGGATATATGGATTTTTTAAATTTCCCTTTCTTTTGCAATGTGTAGTACTGTACGCAGCTGCGTACTTTGTGTACAGGTAGCTACGCACCTGGTTGTGCCAGAATAATTTATTTTATAGCATTGTAACCGGTGGTTATGCTTTTATTTAGCTTTAAAGGTGCATGGCCACCCTTTTTGTAATATTATCAATCAACAAATTTAACTCTTAAACTGTATAAACATCATATGAACATTTCTTGATAGTCCCAGAGAGAAACATATATTCAAAACTGCTACTAAGTTGTATGTAAAAGTAAGTATTATTTGCATGACATAGATACTACTTTTACCGCTGCGTGTCAGCACTTTGCCCCGGAACCACACGGGGAAGACCAACCAGTCAGTCCTACTATAGTAAACTTTTGAAGGAACATCATCATGATCTTTATGACCTAGGAGGTTCTTTTATAAATATAACTAGTTTTGTTGTGGACCTAAAACCCAAAATACCATATTGTCCCAAGTTTCAGAATCTATTAAAAATATTAAAAGTTTAAGCATACATGTATTTCGTAGGAGATAAAGGAACAAGTAAATTCAAAGATGCTATTGACTCGCTGCTAGTGACAATGTCTCGCTGCTTTTGAAAAGATGTTTGTAATGCTGTGCTTTTGACGAAATATACATTAATTGTTCAGTCATTTATCATGGAGTAGAGCACTTTTGGGAGCACAGTTGTAAATGAAGTGAAATTATTTTGATTACTGGTAATTTACTAAGTCACTGTAAAAAATGATCCTTTTTTATTCTTATAGAAACCAAAAAGAACTGATATCTACTCTAAAAATACTAAGTGGATCTGTCAAACTAGTAAATGTTATACCGTAGACTGACACGAAATAACCAGGAAAATACCTTTGTCTGATGCCTGTTTATCTGCATACAAAGATCACTCCTGAATATACAAAACTTGGAAAACTGTTTAGGAGATTTATCATTGTTCTACAGATGTCTAGAAAGGTATTTTTGAAGGATTCTTATATAAGATTCACCCAACCAGGTGTAATAACAATGTGTTAAAAGAATGAATCGATCAGTTATTTGTCAAATTTGCATTCATCATTACAGTGATTAACATCTACTGGGGAAAAACATCAGTTAGTTCTTGTACTGCCAAATTTGTTGTTTTTGATGTGCATTAGTAATGAAATAACAATGAGCAAAACAGGTGCTTTTATCAAACAATTATGCTTTTATAATTTACCGGCCCCGTGTGGTTCCCGGGTGACCCCGTTTGGTCACGGGGCAAGAATAGGGCCACTGCAGATCCCTTTGGAGGGGTAGGCAGAAGGGTAGAATCCCCCCAAATTCATGTTAATTTTATCATTTTTTGTTCATGTTCATTAAAGGTCTTCATCATGATCCCTGCATTGTTTCAGGTGCCATCTCGCTCGCATCAAAAGAGCAGTGGCAGAAAAACAATAAACGTGGCTCCAGCGTAAATGGAGTTTCTACGATAGAATTTGCAGCAACTCTGCAGTTCAGGGTGAGAAGGTTCTAGGCCCATTTTCCATATTTTATCTCGATGTACATGGAGTATGAGCCTGGCATGTTCATGCCTGTTAGGCGCCATATAACCTTTTCATGTGTTGGTACACCTTAAAACCCAATTCAAATCAATTCAGGTATAAATTACCGTATCATTGTTTTATTGTTATAGAAGTATTAGTGAAATCGAACCTTGAACCTTAGTTTACAGAAGTAATAGTGAAACCAAACCTTGTGTTTTTGCTGTATTACTATTGCAGAAGTAATAGTGAAACCAAACCTTGTGTTTTTGCTGTATTACTATTGCAGAAGTGATAATGAAACCAAACCTTGTGTTTTTGCTGTATTACTATTGCAGAAGTAATAGTGAAACCAAACCTTGTGTTTTTGCTGTATTATTGTTATAGAAGTATTTACAAAAGTAATAGTGAACCATTGTTTTATTGTTATAGAAGTATTAGTGGTGAACCCGAAATTTTTATTGTATATTTGATGTACTATTGTTACAGAGGTAGTAATGAAACCAGATCTTGTGTTCTTGCTGTATTACTGTTACATACGTATTAGAGAAACCAAACTGTGTACACTTGCTGTATTACTTTTACAGAAGTAATAGTGAAACCAAACCTTGTGTTCTTGCTGTATTACTGTTACAGAAGTAGTAGTGAAGCCAAACCTTGCACACTGAATGTATTACTGTTATAGAAGTAGTAGTGAAGCCAAACCTTGTGTTTTTGCTGTATTATTGTTATAGAAGTATTTACAAAAGTAATAGTGAACCAAACATTGTGTTCTTGCTGTATTACTGTTACAGAAGTAGTAGTGAAGCCAATTCAGAAGCTGCACAGTTGTCAAAGGTTACTGTTTTGTCAACAAAATAATTGCACAAATGTCAAACTGCTGTTAAAGGTTACTGTGTTTCGTCAACTGTGTAAGTTTGAAACCTAAAGTCCGACCGGTAGGGGACTAATTAGGCAATTAACAATGGTTGATGTAGAGGGACATACGTTTCATCAGTTGTTATGAGTATATGAAGTTTAGGAACAACCCATTCAAAAGTGTTTCAGAAATGCTAGTAATAAAAATGTGATGCGACGGGACAAACGTGACGCGATGGGACAAAAATGTGTTACGCGACAGGATGTTGCGGATACCTTGATTCCTATGTAGCCTCCCACTTCACTTTGTGGGGTATAATTAGAGGTCATGCCATTTCCAGTGCAGTTCAGACATTTGGCAACATCCATAATTAGGTTGAATTTGCTCAGTTTATAGGGGAGCAAGATATATTATAAAAGGAAAATAATTATTTTCAGACTACAATAATAATTGGTTATTACATATCTAATTGACAGAATACAAAACAATTGCTATAAAAGCCATCACAGTGGCAAAACCACGTGACTTTTTGATCAGGTTCATAGCAACAAATTAATTTATCGGGTGAGTCGCATGCTTTTTGGCACTGTGCCATGTAAACTGGTAGAGCATATTTTCGGTCATCTTTTTTTTAGAATTCTTATTAATGTATTGATTTTGATATTATTTGTACATGTATATGCTTTGTTTTTTACATTTTGTTATTAACAAATAAATATTGAAAGAACAAATAACACAATTCTTTATTTCTTCTTTCTTTATTATTTTAAATCCATAAACTTTAATAAAGTAAGTTACAGTAACAAATATTATACACTGCCATTTGAATAAAACCGATTAAACAAGTTTCAAAGAACACATATGTCAACTAACACATTTGGATTTACATAGCAATACTATCACTATCAAATTCTATGCATATCACAGATTTATAATGGAGTAAATTATACATTTAAATAACAGATAGTATATGAACATGTTTATCACAGGCTACACAATGCCTTTTCTTGTATAAGCACAATGCCTTTTCTTGTATAAGCCAGATTGTTGATATCGGAGAAAGCTCAGACAAATTCCACATCAGTTGGATCTGGTTTAGTAGCATCAGAGTTAAACAGCTATAGAAAAGGCTTCATACTGCCATTAAAGATGACCAACACAATTTCCACTGTAAATGTTGTGCATCTAGGGAGGTATACAGTATGGGTGTTTGTAAATTTTGCTTATTAATGAACAATTTTATATAATTATAATGAAATCAAAACATATAATTATTATTTTCTTAATCCAACTGAGAAAGAAATATCAAGAAAACTTAAATTTTGAAGAAACTAACCCGCCAAATAACACTACAAAACCATTTATCAAAACTCTATCCAGGTATTCAGGTCATATAATAATGTATATTAGCCGATTAAAATAATAGGTTTATTTGCAGGTTCTTAAAATACCAGTGATCGAATATGCGTGAAATGAATTGAGTTGGTAACTCATAATTTGACGCTCCTGTCTTGGGGTTTGGCCTGGCTGGTTAAAGGTGTTTTTATAGTGTCTATAGAGTTATTCTCAAAATATGTAAATTATATATATACCTTGCTATCAGTAGGTTTAGAAACCGTGTACATCTGATGTAAAATTTACCTGTTGATGGCAGGATAGGGACTTTAATATTTTTGGCTAAATAAATAAAATTGAGAGGTTTGGGTCCTTCCCTTTTTAAACATTTTATATGCACTTGCAAACAATTGTCTGGAGAATAGGAAACAGATTACATTTAAACCTTTACATATTGACAATGTAAAGTAATGTTGATACCCCGACTGAACAATTTGGGGGATATAGCAAATTAGCAATCTTCCAAACATCTGTCTGTAGATGGGATCTTTTCTGCTGTGTAAGTTTGAAACCAAGTGTCTAGAGATATTTTTTATTGAACTCACTTATCAATTATGTATTGATATATCAGGACATTGTGACGACTACCCAAGTCAATGTAAAGGTCATACTTTGGGTGCAAAGGTCATATAAAACAGGGCAGATTCCTATGTATCATTTCCCTCTCCCTGGTGTGGCTTGAAATAACCTGAACAATGTGTTGATGAGTCAAATATTCAGCATGGTACCCTTAACTACTATATAGAGGATCTTATATCAGTGACAGTGTTAAACAACAACTCAAATATTCAGCATGGTACCCTTAACTACTATATAGAGGATCTTACATCAGTGACAGTGTTAAACAGCAACTCAAATATTCAGCATGATACCCTTAACTACTATATAGAGGATCTTACATCAGTGACAGTGTTAAACAACAACTCAAATATTCAATATGGTACCCTTAACTACTATATAGTAGTTCATTACGAGTTTAATTATTAAAGTCAATAATACACAGCCGCGAATGTAAGATTCTATTTATCACATAACACACCTACGACATGATAGTTTCACTTTGTTGGCAATTTACCTTGTATACGGTGGCAATTTGTAAGAGAAATCATGACATCGTGTTGTTGTTTTCATGACGTCAGCTACGTTACACGGCTGTAATGCGACTCCTTAAACTAAATTTAACGTTACTAACATGCATTTTAAAAAGTACGATTTCAGTAAAGATAGATATGTAAGGTGTCTGAAAGTATTGTATGATATACTATGCAAACAATTTTAGTTCATAACATTTGGCTACTGTGCTATCTTGCACACTAGGCGAGAGAGCACAGTAGAGGAAGGGATATGTTATAGATTTTCTCAAACTGGGAAATTTCTATAATTCATCACAGAATATATATATAATTATATTGTAATAACATCTGTCTCAGCTTGTGACAACATGACAAAACTTACCTTGCTGCAGTGAACACCGGGTAGAAGACTACCCTACTATACTACCCACTCCAAAAACAAAATCATTTCGTGCTACAGTAAAGTAAAACAATGTATTGAGATCAGTAAATTTTACATAAAATGTTGGATCTTGAACAAATTTAAAACACACACAAATGAAATTGATACTAAAATGAAACAAAAAGGTTAGATAGTAATACTGTAAGTGTAGATGTGTTCAATAATTTAAAAGTAATAAGCATATTTTAAACAGATAAATACTGTCACAATTCAAAAATCAGAATTTTTTAAATATCACAGACTGTGGGAGACATCACATGCATTTTGTAATATCACAGACTGTGGGAGACATCACATGCATTTTGTAATATCACAGACTGTGGGAGACATCACATGCATTTTGTAATATCACAGATTCTTCGTAACATTTCACAAACTAAATTTGTTATAACCGTTTTATCATCTAGCTACTCTGAATTTAGTGGAAACCTTTCTAGCGTTAACGGTTTCGTTCATGAGTGTTCGTGTGCCACCACTCTTGAAATTCTTCATTTTGTGGGTGACCTGGTGCACCCCATCATCGTCTAGGCTCGACCTGATTGTCACGATGTTTGCAAATGCTCGCTCAGGACTCTGAAAAGAATGAAAATTTAGCTAAGGGTTCACAAACTGGATTGTACATGAATACTGTCAGACTGGAGAATTGAGAGACTGTCGGGGATAATACACTGGATGAGGTGTTTTATAATCATAGTGTGAAAAAGCAACAAGACATAGAAATTTGTATTCCATGACGGTCTATTTTGCGTGGTTGACTCAGGACAGGAGTGTAAAATATGGACATAGTTTCAGTTATATACGATTTCAGCTGGATCCTGTGTTCTTTTGATTTCATTACAAGTTCATGTTTCTTATTGTTAAATAGCCTGAATACTTAATTTTTATAAATGGTTGATGTAAAGAAAACATCAGACAACAAGAAGCAGTCCGAGGGCAGCCATAGTCCCCTACCGGGTCTTAGCTCGACACGTCTCATTATGGTGAATATTTGTGCCTAGTTATTTCAAAATTCCTGTGTGCAAAAAGAAATGATTTAACAGTAAAGCGGATGAGAATATACAACAAAACCGATAATAGGTTTACCTTTGTATTATTTTATGTGCTGAAATTCAAATGTACAGTTATTGCATGGTGGTCCGAATAGCAGACAGGTGTGTTGATAAGTGTACATGCACTGCCTGGATGGTTGGTAAACACAAGGTCCAGTACTGAGCCAAGTTCATGGGTGGGTTCATGTACAAGTTGGTGAAGTCCACACTGCTGACCTATATTTTCTAGCTGTTGACATAGTGGTGAACATTTGTGCCGAGTTTTTTCAAAATCCCATGATGCATGACAAAGTTACAACCCGGACAATCCTATTTCTGACCTTTTAACCTCCAAGTGTGACCTTGACCTTTCAGCTACGGACCTGGGTCTTGCAAGCGACACGCCATCTCATTATGGTGACAATTTGTGCCAAGTTATTTCAAAATCCCACGATGCATGACAAAGTTACAGCCTGGACAAGCCTATTTTTGACATTTAACTGCCAAATGTGACCTTGCCCTTTGAGCTACGGACACGCCGTCTCATTATGGTGAACATTTGCACCATTTAAAAATCCCACAATGCATGACAAAGTTACAGTCCGGACAAAAAAATGACAGACTGACAGAGGGACAGACGGGGGACAAACCTAAAGTCCCCTCCGGTCCGGACCGGTTGGGGACTAAAAGAAACATTAACATGATATTGATGCCTGACAATCAAAGTACCTGGGAAAACCATCAAGCCTGTCTAAACTGCTCAAAAGCACACTCTCTCAAGTACTACGATCAGCCTTGTTTCCATGGAGATCAAGCTTACGGGCAAAGATCTTGCGCAATGGCGGTAACTTCACTACAATTTTTCTATCTTTGCAAGGAAATCTTTGCATGTTGGTTATGTGGCTCTACAACTGCTTTACTCCCCTCCAAAAGATGACCTACTTTCACGGAACCTTGCCCTAATAAGGCATGTGTCTAAATGGGGGAAACAAATCAATGTTACATTTATATAAAGAAAAAGCCACCCAACAACAGATATAATACTATATACAGGTAACAGGTGGACATACCTTTGTATTAGATGTCGAGTTGGATCTAGAAGTGGGGATCCTACTTTTGTTTTTCTTCTGGTTTAACCCTTAAATATAATGTTTTAGCAATAATAGAATAGAATAACATCAATAACTAGAAAGTCATGAACTTCAGTACAGTGCCATTGTGTGATGTGTGTAACTGTTGAAATCTATTTTTTGCTAGATCACCTGAACCGAAGGCTCAAGTTCGGCTGATGATCTGTTGGGATCACTCTTCGTCCGTCGTAAACTTTTGCTTTAAATGACTTCTCCTCAGAAAGCCCTTGGCCAATTTTGACCAAACTTCACATGGATGATCCTTAGTTGAATGCTTTTCAAAATGATTAAAATTAGGTCCGCGCAACATCCAAGATGGCCACCGTTACCATAAAAGGTCGAAACTTTAAAAATCTTCTTCTAAAGAACTGCTGGACAGATTTCGAAAGTTTTTTCTTTTAAAATGATCACCAACGCCTAGAAGACTATCAAGGTTGAATGGAGTCCCTGGGTTTGAATCAGCTTATTGTTCTCCAAGTTTGTTCAAATGGTGACCCTGGGCTGAAATTCGGCCCCGCCTTGGAGGTCACAGTTTTACATAGACTTATATAGCGGAAAATTTAAAACATCTTCTTCTCTGAAACTACAAGAGCCAGAGGTTTAATATTTTGCATTTATAATAAGCGTATGGTCCTCTACCAAGTTCTTTCAAATGGTGACCCTGGGGTCACATTTGGCCCCACTCCAGGGGACACATGTTTTACATACTTATATAGGAAAAAACAAAAAATCTTCTTCTCTGAAACTACAAAAACCAGAGATTTAATATTTTGCATTTAGTATAAGCTTATGGTACTCTACCAAGCTAGTTAAAATGGTGATCCTGGGGTCACATTTGGCCCTGCCCCAGGGGCCACGTTTTACATACACTTGTATAGGGAAAAAATTAAAAAATCTTCTCTGAAACTATAAGAGCCAGAGACTTAATATTTTGCATTTACTATAAGCTTATGATCCTCTACCAAGTGTGTTCAAATGGTGACCCTGGGGTCAAATTTGGCCCCGCCCCAGGGGTCACATGTTTTGCATAGACTTATATAGGGAAACACTTAAAAAAATAGTCTTCTCTGAAACTACAAGAGCCAGAGGTTTTATATTTTGCTATAAGCTTATGGTCCTCTATCAAGTTTGTACAAGTGGTGACCCTAGGGTCACATTTGGCCCTGCCTCAGGGGTCACATGTTTTACATAGACTTGTATAGGGAAATATTTAAAAAATCTTCAATCAGCATTTGCGAAGTGACACTTTTTTCATCCTTGCGAAGTTCCTTAGGTGATCGATTCAGGGCCGTTTTGGCCCTCTTGTTTTCAGTAGAACAGAAATTAGTAGATATTCAGGTTATTTAAACACTAAATCTTGACAGAAGTAAAATGTACAGTACATCTAATTTTCCATACCCTTTCTTTCTTCATTATTTTGGACTGCATCTGTTTTCTTCATAATAGTTTTCATTGGTAGTGATGTCCTCACTGGTGAGGGTTGTTCAGGTATCCTGTCATCCTCGCTGTCGCTGGCTGATGGAGATCTGCCCATTGGTGACCGATCAGTCGAGTAAATCTCGTCATCAAAGTAGAATGACTCAATAGGAGCATACCGCAGCTGAATTATAATTAGGCCAAATAAAATTGTGTGGTTTCTATTATATGCTAAAAAAAAATAGGGTAGTTAGAGGAAATGTTTTTTTCTAAAAATATTCTATTCTATATTTGTGGCTTTTTTTTGGAGGGGATGAGGGCAGGGGGTGGGGATGGAAAGAATAATTTTCTTATTTTCTTTTCTTTCTTTTTTTTGCATAAAATATTTAGGGTCTTAAAGCCTTAAAACCGGGGTCAGTCGGGAAACCGGAATCACTTTATCTTTAAAGAAATTAACCCGCCAAATAACGGTCACATTATAATGTATATATCCCGATTAAAAAATATATAGGTTTATTCACGGGTTCTTAAATCGTGACTGAATATGTGGAAAAATTAATTATGACTAGTTAACGCTTAATTTGAAGCTCCAGTTTTGGAGGTTTGGCCTGGCTGGTTAAAGTTGTTTATATTGTGTCTATAGAGTTTGGATTCTTAAAGTATGTAAGTTATGTATATATTTATATCTCATCATCAGTAGGTTTAGAAACGGTGTACATCTCTTGTAAAATCTGCCTGTTGATGGCGGGATAGGGACTTGAATAAATAATCTCTTTAACAATATTGAAAACTAGTGTAAAACAAAAATTGGTAATAAACTTATCAACTCTTCATTATTTTTATACCGATACATTGTACAAAGTCTGAATGTATGCTTTAAAGTCATCTAATTCTGACAAATCTGAAATGCACTGTGTACCACAGAAAATGTTACGAGTGGTTTGTTGGAATGATTGACAATACAAGATACACGCTTTACACTACAAAACCATTTACCAAAAGCCTATCCAGGTGTTCAGGTCATATACTAATGTATATGTGCTGATTAAAAGTAAAGAATTATTAAAATACCCATAACTGAATATGCGTAAAATGCATTATGAATTAGCTCTAATTTAATGCCCCAGTTTTGGGGTTTGGCCTGGCTGGTTAAAGCCATTCATATTGTGACTATATAGTTTGGATTTTCAAAATATGCAAGTAATATATATATTGTCGTCACTAGGTATAGAGATGGTGTACATATTTTGTAAAATTTGACTGTTGTTGGCAGGGTAGCTGCTACTTTAAATATAAACACATGTTTTTTAACAATAATCAAATTCAAACAAAGCTGAAATATTTAATAAATAATTTTAAACAAAGAGAATCAAATGCATAGGTTATTAAAGTTGTATGTATAAATATTAATTTGGATGAGTTGTTTCAGCAGAGGACCATAAGCTTGCGAGTGGGTTTACTCCAATGGCTCTACTCGTTCTTTTGTTTGAATTGTACTCGTTCTTTTGTTTGAATTGTGCCCCGTGTGGTTGCCGGGGGCCCTGTTTGGTCACGGGGCAAAGAATACGGCCACTGCAGATCCCTTTGGAGGGGTAGGCAGAGGGGTAGAATCCCCCCCAAATTCATGTTCATTTTATCATTTTTTGTTCATGTTCATTAAAGGTCTTCATCATGATCCCTGCATTGTTTCAGGTGCTATCTCGCTCACATCAAAAGAGCAGTGGCAGAAAAACAATAACGTGGCTCCAGCGTAAATGGAGTTTCTACGATAGAATTTGCAGCAACTCTGCAGTTCAGGGTGAGAAGGTTCTAGGCCCATTTTCCATATTTTATCTCGATGTACATGGAAGATGAGCCTGGCATGTTCATGCCTTTTAGGCAACATATAACCTTTTCATGTGTTGGTGCGCCTTAAAACCCCAATTCAATTCAATTCAATTGTTTGAATTGTTTGATTCTCATTTCGTTCATTATAACTGATTAGTAATTTCTAAATGGTATAAAGTTTATAGCAAAATAGATAGTATATTATCCATTAATCTTGAACAGTTGGACATTGTGAAATGTACCATTCTGTCAAACATTGATGCAGAGTAAGATCGTATCAGCTGTATTGAGAAAAGAACCTTAAATCAAGTTAAAAGATCTTAGTTTTATACCAAACTGTCTAGGATCTGAAAGCTACACTAAGTCAATGAGCTTTCAATTATTGAAAAGCAAACTGTATTTGATAGCAATTAGTAAAGATTCTAAAATATGTTTTTAAACACATTTTATAAAGTTTATTATATCATGTTTTTTAACTGTGCATATGAAATTATTGAACATATTTTCTCGTCAAATTCAACTGATTGACATTTTTGTTTATGATGAATTCAAGGTGAAAGATACTAATGTGTTATTTCCTCTTACTGGGACTGGCTCTAAAAATAACTCTATATAAGTCAGCCTTATTTGTCCAGTAGTTTCTACCAAAGCAGCTACAACTTACATGGTCACCATTTTGAAAACTTGTTACATCAAGACTTGTGCTGGAGGATTCTGTGGGTTTGGCATCTGCGGGCACATTGTGTTGGTCATGGTTATCATAGCTGTCAAACAAGTCTGGAGACACTGAAACTGTTCAGCAGTAGTGATCAGTAATAAATGAACTTACCAATTCAAAAGGGATGCCCTTCTGCATAGAACTAGAACTATCACTGAAGGGGATGAATACCAATGCTTAAATTCCAAGTCAAACAAAGGGCCATAATTCGGTAATAAATTTGGCAATCAACACTGGGTGATGTAGAGGGACATAAGATCATACGTTGTTATGTGTATAGGAAGTTTGGGAACAACCCATTCAAAACTGTTTGAAGAATTCAAGTAACAAAAGTGGCTATGTGACAGAATGCGACAAAAATGTGTTAAGCGATGCGAAAGGGCGTTACAGACAACGCGATTCCTATTCGCTTCGCTTTGTGCAAGCGGGGGTATAAAAAGTCCTGGATTAACACCAGGAAAGATTTGGATGCAAGTGTCAAACTTTGACATAAGATGTATTCAAACAACATATGCTTGGGGATATTCCATTAAAACATACATGAGACCAAGGGAAGGCACTTTTGAAATTGAACACCCACCCATAGATGCAAAATTGATTTCAAGGAACCAAATTTCAGAAAATAGGGTTCATCCATAGATGTTTATTAAATTGCCTTCCTGGGGTCCCTGGTATGTTTTAATGGAATAGCCCTTGGTTTGGAGGCAAGTGGGACTCCTTGGCACAAGACATATTCAAACAAGATATGCTTTGGAAACAAGTGTTAAACTTTGACATAAGATGCGTTTAGTATGCTTTGTTTGGAAGCAAGAGTGAAACTTTTACACAAGATATATACAAACAAGGGATGCTTTGAAAGCAAGTGTGAAATTTTGACATACGCTGTATTTGAACAAGGAACATTTTGTTTGGAAGCAAATGTGAAATGTTGATATTAGATATACTCAAACAAGGAATGCTTTGGAAGCAAATGAGAACATTTTACATAAAAGTATTCAAACAAGGGATGCTTTGTTTGAAAGCAAGTGTGAACCTTTGACATAAGATGTTCTCAAACAAGGAACGCTTTGGAAGCAAATGTGAACCTTTGACATAAGATGTACTCAAACAAGGGATGCTTTGCTTGAAAGCAATGAGAAACTTTGACATAAATGTATTTAAACAAGGGATCGATGCTTTGTTTGAAAGCAAATGTGAAACTTTGACATATAAAATGTATTCAGACAAGGGATGCTATGTTTGTAAGCAAGTGTGATACTTTGACATATTAAAGTTGTTTTCAACAAAAGAAACTTTGTTTAACAAGGGAAGCTTTGTTTGGAAACATGTGAGACACTTTGACCCAAGATTTATTAAAACTCGGATGCTTTTTATGGAAGAGACATGAGTAGCTCAGTGGATCATGCATTGCTCTTTAGAGCTGCACACAACTGCACTATGTGGGTTTGCTCCCTGGTGATGGCATGTCCATCGGAGGTTGTTGTCCCAATATGGCCTTATTTGTTAACAGAATATAAAACCACATTTTATTTGCTGGGAAGCAACTTTGACATGAGATTCTATAAACAATGCTTTAATTTAAGTTTTTAATATTTCTCTATGCAAATTCAATAACCTATAGTAATTTTGTAATATATACTGAAAGGAAAAAGAAACGCAACACGGGAATTTCCGCTACATATTGTATGTACAAAATGCTGGTGTTAATCAAATGGTACATGGCTACGTAAGATCTTTCCTTTCGGAAAAAATACTAAAACAACAGGTAACACAGCAAATAGTATTCCTGCAAAGTTTCATTATTGACAAGAGTACGCATTTGGCTCAAACATGTGAGTAAACTTAGAATGCAAAATTTTGCAAACTCTTTACGTTAAATACAGTATTGAACTGGCTCAATTTTTCAAAGAGGAACTTCAACATTTATGAATTTCTTGTTACGTGTACTGTGATTAAAACGTCTACAACATCACAGTTGTGTCCTTTCTTTAACTGCAACTTTTTTTTTTACAAAACATCATGGGATTTTATGGAATTAAGTGTGCAGTATATACTATATATAGCGGAAATTCCCGTGTCGAGTTTCTTTTTCGTTTCAGTATATATATCTGAAATAAAGCATTTACTTGTATCGTGTCTGTCTTTCGTTACAGTTTCTTTAGAGAGATGCCTTTTTATTTTGTTTAATTCATGGTCGACCCACTTGGAGACAATGTCAGACTCAGTACTACTGCCAGCACCTGAGTCTATCTGTTCTCTACTGCCAGATGTACTACTGTCATCACAGGCATCAATGCTGGATATTTTGTAATGTGTCTTGTCTGTTTGGCAAAAGATGAAACATTTAGCTACATCAGCATAGTACATCTATCTAAAATTCAATATGTGCATAATTTTAATAATTCTTCGAACTAAAAAAGTCATCCCAACTGGTTCACGATCTCTTCCACTATTCATACATCTTTTTAAAAAATAAAAGGTTAATATACATCATAAACAATCTCAGATAAAAATGGCAAATTGTGTACATTCAACAATAGCATCATACCTGTGTAATTGAACCCATGGAATCAAGCTTTCAATTGAGTATATAAACACACGATTTTAAAATTCGACAGCTTTCATTCTAAAGTTGTGAACTTTTAAACCATTTCAGCAGTTATGAAACAAGTTATACATTTTATTCTGGATAACAAAGCTATAATGGTTTTAATTCAGAAGAGGAACAGGAAAACTCTGATAACTCACGTGTCGGTAGCCGACCATCTGGCCCCTTTACATACAATGCCTAGTCCGGGAACCAAAACAAAGTGGGTCAAGAAGCAGTGCTACCAAAGGCTAGTTTGTTTTATTTATTAGTATTTCATGACCGAATAACATGCGGAGAGAGAAATCTTTGTTAGAAAAGTCATAACTTAGTTTGTAGCTGTCAGTAATTTAGGTTTTACATTATCTGATATGTGTATATATGTATTTGAGGAAAAGCAACATGCCAATCAAGGAGTTACACATGATAAATACCAGTGGTAATACTGCCAGCATGGTCGTTCATGTCAGAGGGAGGAGCTACTCTGTTGGCCTTAGCATTATTCCCACAGTCTGAAATCATAGCAGGGTGTAATTAAAGGGGGTTACATCCCGGAAGAATCCAATATTTTAAAAACATTCCTTTATAAAAAAAAGTCATATAATTGAAAATGTTAGGCACGGTGTTGTCCAGGTGTAACATTTGAATTCACCACAGATTATGAATGGTGCGTCACCAAGGATAACATAGATTACTCGAAAAATGAGTTGTTTGTGGTAAATAACGAGTCACATTTAGGTTCATTCATTATGTTAAGCGGTGCTCTTTGGAATAGGAAATATCGGTATGTGCTGATTGCAAGTCGGAACCGCTAGACCCCCATCAAAAGCCTGATTACCCCACTTTAAGGAAGACATGTCTGCTGTGTATATAGTTTATTTATTTATTTACAACTTGACATGGATAAAAACAATAAATATACTCAATCAGTTTAATTATACATAATATATCATGATTTCAAATTACTTATTATTTAAAAGAAAGATTCAGGGTTTTTACAAGATGTTTACAATGGAATTTGAAGATAGATGTCCATACCAGACAGATTTGTGTGTTCATTCGAATGTTCCTGGTTAACTTTTCCATCGAGAACAGCTTGGTAGAAGTTGTGCTGAAATAACAGAATACAAACAAAACAAAGATGGGCAAGTTTGAAATAACAGGACATATACTAATAAAAATTATCAAATTAACATGTTTATCACATAACTTACGGTGTGGGAGTGGAATAACACCATTCTATGTTTTCGATATACCACCAGTTATATAAGTATGCAAATGAGCCTAATATGCGCTGTCAAAAAACTTGATAATGACTATGATCCAATTCCCACGGTTTATGTAGGTTTCGCTTGTTAAAGCGACAGGCAAAATGCAATTAAAGTCGATATGTGAGTTATGTGATAAATAGAATCTAACATTCGTTCTCATTCATTATTGAATTTATTAAAGTCGTTAGTAAAATTGATATAATGCTCGGCAAGAGCCTCGCATTATATCATTTTGCCAACTCGTTTGATCAATTCAATAATGAATGAGTACTCATATAAGATCCTCTATATAAACAGCTGGACCTTTCAGATATAAAGCTATTCAGAGGATCACACACTTCTATTTTAATAGTAATTATTGCATAAATTTAAGTTAAAATATTGTTCACCCCATGTTCATTTGCTTGAACCGTTTGAAGCTATATCAGCACATTTTAAATAATGTTGTGCTCCCATCCAGGCATCCCAATGCAGATGTTTCTAACAAATGGTTCAAACTTTTCTGTTTCAGCAGATACTGGTCATATTCACTGTTTTTAGAAACACAATACACAAGGGTCAAGCCCGACTCCAAAAACGGGGAGAAGTGACTTCTCCCTCCAGTCAAAACAGGGAGAAGTTTTTCAAAACAGAGACTTGAGGTCGGTCGCCATGAGATGGACGATTAAATATCGAGTTAACCAATTGCATGTTATTAGTCCCCTACCGGTCCGGACCAGAGGGGGCTTTTGGTTTGACCCCCGTCCGTCAGTCAGTCCGTCAGTCAGTCAGTCTGTTTTTTTGTCCGGACTATAACTTTGTCATGCATCGTGGGATTTTGAAATAACACAAATGTTAACCATAATGAGACGGCGTGTCGCACGCAAGATTCAGGTCCGTAGCTCATACGTCAAGGTCACAGTTGGAGGTTAAAGGTCAGAAATACGCTTGTCCGGGCTGAATCTTTGTCATGCATCGTGGGATTTTGAAATAACTTGGCACAAATGTTCACCATAATGAGACGGCGTGTCGCACGCAAGATCCAATTCCGTAGCTCAAAAGTCAAGGTCACACTTCGAGGTTAAAGATCAGAAACAGGCTTGTCCGGGCTGTAACTTTGTCATGCATCGTGGGATTTTGAAAATCCTTGGCACAAATATTCACCATAATGAGACGGCATGTCACACGCAAGACCCAGGTCCGTAGCTCTAAGGTCACACTTGGAGGTAAAAGGTCAGAAATAGGCTTGTCCGGGCTGTAACTTTGTCATGCATTGTGGGATTTTAAAATAACTTGGGACAAATGTTCACCATAATGAGACGGCGTGTCGCGCGCAAGACCCAGGTCCGTAGCTCAAAGGTCAAGGTCACGATACCTTCAGAACACAGGAACACATATTTTGCAGCTAAACATGGTAAGGTATTCCACATTCCTCGCATGATCATTCACATGGCTACATTCAACCTTTCATATGGTTACATTCAAAGATAACTGTTTCTTCAATAACTTCAGAATTAACAAACTGGCTAATAACAACTTTATTTCTTTGAAATTTTTGCAATTATTGTGTTGACGAAACACAGTAACCTTTAACAGCAGTTTGACATTTGTGCAATTATTGTGTTGACAAAACAGTAACCTTCGACAACTGTGCAGCTTCTGAATTGTTAATTTTGCACAAGACCCGGTAGGGGACTATGGCCGTCCCTCGGACTGCTTCTTGTTTTATTAATTATTTGTATTGTGAATATTACTGTTATAATAACTAAAATAAAGCATAATACTAATAAAGCATGTATTATTATTATTATTATCATTCTTTTGTTATTATTATTATTATTATTATTTTCCCACGGCCTTACAAATTCAAAGTGAACAGTGCCAAAAACCCCTTTCGTTTGAACATACCAACTGAAATCGTGAAACTTCATCATATATTTTTTCGTTTTTTTTCCAGGCAGCCTTTCATCAGCTTTATGTCTTTGACCGGAATGAGATTTAGATGCATTTTCAACCCTAACCAACTTGACAGAGACCTGTTGATCGAATGCAATATTATTCTGGTCTTCAATTCATTTTATTGAAAAATACTAACTATTCTAGAATTACCCCAAACTTAGTTTACATTCGTACCCACATTGAGTAACAAAAACAAAATCATTAACTAATCGACGATTCGTACGATACAATATATATTTCTGTGTGATTTCTCTAGTCAACAAGAAATGTCACAGTAAGTGACAAATGCCCCCGTAGTGACCTGTAAGTGTGATCTTGACCTTGGAGCAATATGAAACCAACTGATATATTTAAAAAAAATTAAAAAAATAAAATAAAATAAAACAAACAATAAAAATTAAATTAAATTAAATTTAAAAAAAATAATAAAATAATAATTTTTTTATTTTTTTTCAAATTTAAATAAAAAAAAATTCGCGACACGACGTCTTGTTGTGGTGAGCAATTGTGCGAAGTCATTTGAAAATCCGTCGATTATTGTCAGAGTTATGAAGCGGACATGATTGTATAGACGAACGGATTTTGACCTTTGATCTCTAAGTGTGACCTTCACCTTGGAGCCACGGACCTGGATTTTGTGCGCGACACGTCATCTTGTTGTGGTGAGCAATTGTGCAAAGTTATTTGAAAATCCTTCCATTATTGTCAGAGTTATGAAGCGGACACGATTGTACACGCGAACAGACAGACAGTGCGACTACTATATGCCACCCTACGGGGGCATAATAAAACAATCACAAACAAACTCGCTTTATTATGAAAGTTTATACCAAACACAGTTCTTAATTTCATAATTAGCCGTCAATAAAACACACAATCAAAGTTCAGAGTTTTGCTTATTGTCGACGGCCGCAAAGATTCCGATGTCAGTCATATAAATACACACCGCCTTTTTAAGTTTTAAATTTATTGATCGCATCAAAGTACCTCGTTGTCAATCATAATCATAACCCCACCCTTGCGCAGTATTTTGTAGTACGATTCTTAATTATTCACCAAATGGAAAATACGACGGCTTTGATTGGTTAAATAGAATGTGCACACGATTCCCAATATGATCTAATCACGTGATTGCCTAACGAGCAAACATGGCGGTTAATATTTACATTTCGCCTTAGGCAAGCCGATAATGATCGATAATTATGCTATTGCCCTGATTAGATAAGAGTCGGGTTGTTATTTAATGGTAATGGGATTAAATAAGGTACATGTGATACATGCGCTAATTGTGTATTTTAGAGGCTTTTGTTTATTATGAGGTTAATCACATTTGAAATTGCCGAAATTGACCCGAATTAGCCGAAAATGACGGCGACTCAAATTTTGCCCCACATGAATAAAAAAGCGAAGTCGGCCAAATTAAAGTGAAGTTTATAGTGACTTCGCCTAATCGCGTGACCCCTGCAACAAATGTTTTATTTACTTTTATACCTAGTATTTTAACACATATATATATTCAAACACAAAATGGACCAGAATAACACTTATATTTAAATTATAAAACCAACCTTCTTTATTTGTTTCTGGAACACTTTAGCCAGATCTCGGACGCTGCCCTGACCCCCAAACCAGTCTGGATCAGCATTCACACTGGGTTTACTGGAACTGTAATACATAATAATAACATGTAGTGTCAGATGGCTGACTGGAGCAGACATAAACTTTGCTGTTCTAACTTGCGACGAACTCTGCCAAACACACTTTTAAAATGTGTTAGTAAATGTGTACATATACTTTTATCATTGTGCTTTTAGTTGAAGGTGTCGGACTTCTTAATTATTTAATATTTTATATAGCCTACCTGTGAATGTATTTTAATTATGAAATAAACAATCCGGTGAAGGATATTGACTATGTGTGGAAATATGATGAAGGATATTAACAGTTTTACTCGTAAAGAGGTTCACCTTTATAGGCAGTGAAGATTTACAACAACGATGCGGTGATTTTTTAAAAAAAATAAATCTTTATTTGAAAACTGTATGGCAATGTTTTAATGCTTTATATACATGGTGATAGTGTTATTATTCACAATTCGTATAACTATCTCTACTAGTCAAGAAAAACTAGGTGTGCAGGTTAAAGTTTTATGGAATAACTCTGAAAAATGATGTCAAGAGTTATTGAACACGTGTAACAACATTCCATGTCTTAAGATGAAAGTGTGTGTGAAGTATCGTGAACATAGGTCAAATACTTTTCAAGTTATAGCCTAGGTTATGTTACAGATTAAAGTGTGACGACGTACGGACGGCGACGATGGACAAAGTTATCTTCCTGGATGTTAAAGTGTGACGGATGGACGACGATAATGGATGACGCAAAAAGTGATCCCTAAGTGTCTGCCATGCCACGCAGGCAACACAAAAATAAACTAGAAATGTGTCCATGGTTCAAGGATGCCCCCACTGAAAACATGGCCATGGGATAAGGATGTCCCCACTGAAAACAATCAACGAAAAAATGTAAAATTTTATGAAAAAAGAGCCGTAACTCAAGTAATACAAGGTTGATTTTGTCATTGAATTGATATGCATATCTTGACATCATAGGTAATCTTCCTGTAAAGTTTCGTAACGATCTGTTAAAAACTGTGGGAGCAGATAGACACACAAGATATTTTAACATAAAATTTGACGTACAAAGAACCTTAACTCCAGTAATACATGGTCGATTTTGATGCCGAATTGATATGCACATCTTGATATCATAAGTAAGCATCCTGTAAAGTTTCGAAACAATCAGTTGAAAACTGTGGACGAAGATCAGACACAAAACTTTTCTGGGTAGACGAACGAACAATGGCTAACTATATATGCCCTCTTACCTTTCGGTGGTGGGTGCATAACAAAAGTGGATTGCCAAAGGCACGATGATGTGATGGAACATACACACACAAGGCATTTGGAGGCGTCGTGGTCTAGCAGTAGCATGCTTGCAGAGTAATCTAACAGCTGCAGGTTAGAGACATTGCTGCTGAACATTGCGCTCGTGACCTTGTGCAAGCCACTTACTCCTACTTCTTTATGAGTTGAAGGTAGATGGTTACCTGGGTGGTCCCATGTTCTGACAATGAAGTCTATCCAGGAAGCATGCTAAAGAATAAGAAATCCATTCAACAGTAAAGGTAGAGTATTACTTACAGTAGCGCTGAGTGTTCTCTGCTTCTGTGATCTCTGCTTCTAGGTAGTGTAGAATAATAAGCTTTGCGCTCCATCCCTTCATGTTGACCCATTGGCAGGCCAGGATTGTGATCATTGTACAGAGCATACAGGCTGCCTGCTGTTGTCAGCTTACCTGAAAACATTAACAACCATTGTACAGAGCATACAGACTGCCTGCTGTTGTCAGCTTACCTGAAAATATTAACAACCATTGTACAGAGCATACAGACTGCCTGCTGTTGTCAGCTTACCTGGAAATATTAACAACCATTGTACAGAGCATACAGACTGCCTGCTGTTGTCAGCTTACCTGAAAAAAATAACAACCATTGTACAGAGCACATAGACTGCCTGCTGTTGTCAGCTTACCTGAAAACATAAACAACCATTCATCCATTGTACAGAGCATTAAGGCTGCCTGCTGTTGTCAGCTTACCTGAAAACATTAACAACCATTGTACAGAGCATACAGGCCTCCTGCTGTTGTCAGCTTACCTGAAAACATTAATAACCATTGTACAGAGCATACAGACTGCCTGCTGTTGTCAGCTTACCTGAAAACATTAACAACCATTGTACAGAACATACAGACTGCCTGCTGTTGTCAGCTTACCTGAAAAGATTAACAACCATTGTACAGAGCACATAGACTGCCTGCTGTTGTCAGCCTACCTGAAAACATTAACAACCATTCATCCATTGTACAGAGTACTAAGGCTGCCTGCTGTTGTCAGCTTACCTGAAAACATTAACAACCATTGTACAGAGCATACAGACAGTCTGCTGTTGTCAGCTTACCTGAAAACATTAACAACCATTGTACAGAGCATACAGACTGCCTGCTGTTGTCAGCTTACCTGAAAACATTAACAACCATTGTACAGAGCATACAGACAGACTGCTGTTGTCAGCTTACCTGAAAACATTAACAACCATTGTACAGTGCACACAGGCTGCCTGCTGTTGTCAGCTTACCTGAAAACATTAACAACCATTGTACAGAGCATACAGACTGCCTGCTGTTGTCAGCTTACCTGAAAACATTAACAACCATTGTACAGTGCACACAGGCTGCCTGCTGTTGTCAGCTTACCTGAAAACATTAACAACCATTGTACAGTGCACAAAGGCTGCCTGCTGTTGTCAGCATACCTGAAAACATTAACAACCATTGTACAGAGCACACAGGCTGCCTGCTGTTATCAGCATACATGAAAACATTGACAACCATTCATCCATTGTACAGAGCACTAAGTCTGCCTGCTGTTGTCAGCTTACCTGAAAACATAAACAACCATTCATCCATTGTACAGAGCATTAAGGCTGCCTGCTGTTGTCAGCTTACCTGAAAACATTAACAACCATTGTACAGAGCATACAGGCACCCTGCTGTTGTCAGCTTACCTGAAAACATTAACAACCATTGTACAGAGCATACAGACTGCCTGCTGTTGTCAGCTTACCTGAAAACATTAACAACCATTGTACAGAACATACAGACTGCCTGCTGTTGTCAGCTTACCTGAAAAGATTAACAACCATTGTACAGAGCACATAGACTGCCTGCTGTTGTCAGCTTACCTGAAAACATTAACAACCATTCATCCATTGTACAGAGCACTAAGGCTGCCTGCTGTTGTCAGCTTACCTGAAAACATTAACAACCATTGTACAGAGCATACAGACAGTCTGCTGTTGTCAGCTTGCCTGAAAACATTAACAACCATTGCACAGAGCATACAGACTGCCTGCTGTTGTCAGCATACCTGAAAACATTAACAACCAGTGTACAGAGCACAAAGGCTGCCTGCTGTTGTCAGCTTACCTGAAAACATATAACAACCATTGTACAGAGCACACAGGCTGCCTGCTGTTGTCAGCATACCTGAAAACATTAACAACCATTGTACAGAGCACAAAGGCTGCCTGCTGTTGCCAGCTTACCTGAAAACATTAACAACCATTGTACGGAGCACACAGGCTGCCTGCTGTTGTCAGCATACATGAAAACATTGACAAACATTCATCCATTGTACAGAGCACTAAGTCTGCCTGCTGTTGTCAGCTTACCTGAAAACATAAACAACCATTCATCCATTGTACAGAGCATTAAGGCTGCCTGCTAATGTCAGCTTACCTGAAAACATTAACAACCATTGTACAGAGCATACAGGCATCCTGCTGTTGTCAGCTTACCTGAAAACATTAACAACCATTGTACAGAACATACAGACTGCCTGCTGTTGTCAGCTTACCTGAAAACATTAACAACCATTGTACAGAACATACAGACTGCCTGCTGTTGTCAGCTTACCTGAAAAGATTAACAACCATTGTACAGAGCACATAGACTGCCTGCTGTTGTCAGCTTACCTGCAAACATTAACAACCATTCATCCATTGTACAGAGCACTAAGGCTGCCTGCTGTTGTCAGCTTACCTGAAAACATTAACAACCATTGTACAGAGCATACAGACTGCCTGCTGTTGTCAGCTTACCTGAAAACATTAACAACCATTCATCCATTGTACAGAGCACTAAGGCTGCCTGCTGTTGTCAGCTTACCTGAAAACATTAACAACCATTGTACAGAGCATACAGACTGCCTGCTGTTGTCAGCTTACCTGAAAACATTAACAACCATTGTACAGAACATACAGACTGCCTGCTGTTGTCAGCTTACCTGAAAACATTAACAACCATTGTACAGAGCACATAGACTGCCTGCTGTTGTCAGCTTACCTGAAAACATTAACAACCATTCATCCATTGCACAGAGCACTAAGGCTGCCTGCTGTTGTCAGCTTACCTGAAAACATTAACAACCATTGTACAGAGCATACAGACAGCCTGCTGTTGTCAGCTTACCTGAAAACATTAACAACCATTGCACAGAGCATACAGACTGCCTGCTGTTGTCAGCTTACCTGAAAACATTAACAACCATTGTACAGAGCATACAGACAGACTGCTGTTGTCAGCTTACCTGAAAACATTAACAACCATTGTACAGAGCAGACAGGCTGCCTGCTGTTGTCAGCATACCTGAAAACATTAACAACCATTGTACAGAGCACAAAGGCTGCCTGCTGTTGTCAGCATACCTAAAAACATTAACAACCATTGTACGGAGCACACAGGCTGCCTGCTGTTGTCAGCATACATGAAAACATTGACAAACATTCATCCATTGTACAGAGCACTAAGTCTGCCTGCTGTTGTCAGCTTACCTGAAAACATTAACAACCATTGTACAGAGCATACAGGCCGTCTGCTGTTTTCAGCTTACCGAAAAACATTACAACCAATGTGCAGAGCATACAGGCTGCTTGCTGTTGTCAGCTTACCTGAAAAGGTTAACAACTGTTTCACAGAGCATTTTGATAATGGACATACACGGAACAGGCAATCAAACTGTAAATGGTATACTGACCAAAGCAAATTCTTGGGCTGGAGACCTCTGTTTACGAAATAAAGTATTTTATTGTATTTTATTTAAAAGATCTGTCTACCTGTTTTTTCCTTCTTTTTGTGTCACCTGCATAGCATGGCAGACCCTTAGGGATCCCTGTTTCCGTCGTCGTCCATCCGTCACGCTTTATCCTGCAACCTAACCTTTGCCATAACTTGAAAAGTATTTGACCTATGTTCATGAAACTTCAGCAACATCTTCATCTCACCTCTTGGCATGTTGTTACACATGTCCAATAACTCTAACTATCATTTTGGCAGAGTTATGCCCCTTTTTTTAACCTGCGACCTAATCTTGGTCCTGGCAGGCAACACAACTGTTCTGCGGAACACCATTTTAGTTATTACTCTATTTATTTTTGAATTTTGAAAAGTTAACAAGTTATATTTTTGGTGAAATGGTTCATTGCTGCTCAGCAAATGTAATACATGTCTCAAAATAAACACTAGAAGCACCATCATATTAAAATGTGTTGATAAATATTACTTGATGTGTGATAAAACAGAAGACAGGAAACTCTATACTAACCACAAGTGGAGTATCTGTCTTCTATGATATCCGACTGACCATGACAGGCTGGTTTAGCACCAGCACTCCTACTTCTGGAGTGACTACCAATGTCCAGGTAACTGAACCTACCCATAGATGAAGTCTTTCTGCCAAGGGGACTAAAAAGAAAATACAATACCCAACATTTATAAATGTGGCCAGTAGAGCCAACAAGAAATCGGTATAACCATGGATGCTCCCTGAATAAGAGGCCGTAACTGTTATAGACCACTGAAAACTAAAATCTTGAAAATATGCGGATGAGCACTACACAGCAATGCATTGTTGCACGTGTTGTCCAAATCCGCTAAAAACTGTTGGAAGAGTTAAGTGAACTTATAAGCCTTCAAATGACAAAATATAGCATCCTGAATTTTTCGAAGGGCCATAGCTCTGTGGTAGAGAATTAAAAATCCTGACGTTCATAGCGATGTAGAAGGAGCTGAGTGGAAACGCTTTACGTTAGAAAATCTTCAAAGTCCCGAAAATCCACCGAAACTTCTAAGCTTCAACCAGAAAGTCCTAATAATATGTGCTTCTAGACCACTAGCGGATCCAGGGGGGGGCGCACCCGGCGCGCGCCCCCCCTAAAAATTCCGGATCATACATGTATGTCCATTTTTTATTGTAGATAAAATATCAAATACGCCCTCAGTATAAAAAAAATTCTCGCACGCTTCACTCGCTCGACGCATCATGGCTAATGATTGGTTTAATTAACACATTGTTAAATCATTTTATTTGAAAACAGACTTTTTTATTCATACATGTATGTCCATGTTACTGTAGATAATATATCAAACAATTTCGATGCACACCCTCAGTATAAAAAAAATCTCGCTCGCTCGACGCATAATGGCTAATGAGTGGTTTAATTAACACATTGTTAAATCATTTTATTTGAAAACGGACTTTATAATTCATACATGTATGTCCATGTTACTGTAGATAATATATCAAACAATTTCGATGCACGCCCTCAGTATAATATATTTCTCGCTCGCTCGACGCATAATGGCTAATGAGTGGTTTAATTAACACATTGTTAAATCCGTTTATTTGAAAACGGACTTTTTTTATTCATACATGTATGTCCATGTTATTGTAGATAAAATATCAAACAAAAAATTTCGTTGCACGCCCTCAGTATAAAAAAAATTCTCGCTCGCTTGACGCATAATGGCTAATGAGCGGTTTAATTAACACATTGTTAAATTCTTTTATTTGAAAACGGACTTTTGTTATTCATACGTGTATGTCCATGTAACTGTAGATAAAACATCAAACAATTTAGATGGACGCCCTCAGTATAATTTTTTTCTCGCTCGATTCGCTCGCTCGACGCATAATGGCTAATAAGTGGTTTAATTAACACATTGTTAAATCCTTTTATTTGAAAACGGACTTTTTTACCCTATAAATGCACTACCGCAAACGTTTTATGAGGCTAGAGACGGACCCGAAAATTGACCAAAATATTACGCCCCCCCTAAGCTGAAATCCTGGATCCGCCCCAGTAGACATCATACTAATACTTATTACTATTTCACGGATTGAATTGGGAGTAAACTGAACGAGAAAAATTAGTCCCATAACACTGCCAAAAATTAGTCAATCAGAATGACGACCTCACAATGTGATATTCAGATGAAAAATATAGCAGCTGAGGAAACGCTTTACATCAATTAGGGTTCATGAAAATCGAAAAAAAAGTAGTAGTTGAACGGAAATGCTTTAAGTCCGCTAACTCACCAAAAATCATTCAACCGGAACATCCTGATAATATGTGCTACTAGACATCACACTGATAATTCCTATTAAGTTCATGAAAAATGTAGGAGTTGAGCGGAAAAGAAAAGAAGGACAGACGAATGGACGTATGGCTAGACGATGCGATAACTATATGTTTAAGCAAACATTTTGGGGAGCATAAAATCAATAAATAATAATAAAATTTGCTTTGATGTCATTAATATTTATTACAATAGGCTTGTCAGACCTGTTATGTAAAATAATTATTTAAGTTCCATTTTAAAATGTGTTCATAAAATAATGTTCATTGCTTCTAAAATAATTCAAAACTCAGTACAAGCTGATTTTGAATCATTATGTACCAAACTCTTTTCATTATTTGATATAAACTTATTAAATAAAAATTATGTTCTTTATGTCAACATTAATTTTTATAGAACCTTATTTTATATTTGTATACAAGTAGTATGGATTTTGGTCCCTTTTGCCTTACACTGCCTCGGTAAACTGTTCAGGGTCCTGGTTGCTGTTTGATGAATGTTCACTCTGACTAGCACTGCTCTCCGCACTGCTGGTTACCTCGTAGACAGGTTTAACTGGTGAGTATGGGCGCATTATGTGGGTGTCTTCTTCACCTTTATCAGTGAATGCAGGCTATATGCAAACAGAACAAGAGTTTGCAAAGTCGAATAAATATCACCCTTGGGCACATTTTCAATAGATTTCAACATTAACAGGGACCTGATACGTCATTTTTAGCACATATTAGTCCATATATGACGGTCTATGTTTGTGTGGTACAGACGGAGACAGACCACCTCATTTTACCTGGGTAGAACCAGTACTAAATACCTCTAGAACAAGAGTTTGCGAAGTTGACCAAATATCACCTTTGGGCACATTTTCAATAGATTTCAACATTAACATGGAACTGATATGTCATTTTTAGCACATATTAGGCCATACATGACGGTCGATTTTTGCATGGTACAGACGGAGACAGACCACCCCATTTTACCTGGGTAGAACCAGTACTAAATACCTCAAACCATCCATAAGAATCGACACTTTCTCGCTTAACAAGTTGAACTCCCAGTGAGATTTGAACCCGCAGCGGTGAGAGGCTAGAATAGTTTTAGATGCAGCGTCTTTACTATCGAGGCCACAGACATGGGCAATATCTTTGACATAATAGCAAAACAACAACTTCGCATCTCTTGTTATCATAATTTTTTTCATGACCTGTCGAACCTCAGATGTTTAGTACCATTGTCTACAAAGGATCACTGTCTGCACTTTTAAAGCAATAATGATTTAAGTTTTACAAATTCACTCAATTTCTAAGGTTGAAATCTGCTAAAGCAGATCTAAGGATTGCCTTTTTCACCCTATACTTTTCAATAAAACAGACTAGAGCTTTTATTTGGTAGGTCTCATATCTATTAATTGTGCAATACCTGATTGAATGAGTAAGCAGCTGTGTTGGCTGATTTAGCTGGTGACTTTGATGGTGAGGGATCTCTCCTGACTTTTATTGCATACTGATATTCGTCATCTACCGTGTTGGCTGACTTAGCTGTAGACTTTGATGGTGATGCTTCTCTCCTTACTTGTATTGCATACTGATATTCGTCATTTATTTGTTGAGGAAAGCACTCCCAATTCAACCTAATAAAAAAGAAAATTTGATAAAAAAACAAACAACCAGAAATTCATGGTTTATATAATTTATTACTGAAGAGTGTTGATTAATATCTATTTGAAATTAGATGGCCACTGTCAGCAGGTTCAACCATTAAAGGTCAAGCGTTTGTTATGGTGACCTAATGTCCTTCATTTGATAAGAATGTATAGCAGTAGTGTATTATTTATCTATGTTAAAAGTTTGAAGACTAGGTTTCAAGAGTCTCTTTCATAGAAACTGACATAAACGCAAACAGCAACGTTTTCGAACACACAAATCCAAGCCATTGTGATGTCTGCTGAACTTCTTGGATACTTTTTATTTTCGGGGGCATATAGTAATCGCACCGTCCGTCTGTCCGTCCGGATTCTGTCAGTCTGTCTGTCTGTCTGTCCGTCATTCCGCTTTTTGTGTCCGGACTGTACCTTCAAAACCCCTGCATGGATTTTTGATTAACTTGGCACAAGTGATCACCATAACAAGACGCTGTGTTGCGCGCAAAACCCAGGTCCGTACCTCAACGGTCAAGGTCACACTTGAAGTTCATAGGTCAAAAACAGGAACGCAATTTCGTGTCCGGACCGTAACGTCACAACCCCTGCAGGGATTTTTAAATAACTTGGCACAAGTGATCACCATAACAAGACGATGTGTCGCGCGCAAAACCCAGATCCGTACCTCAAAGGTCAAGGTCAGACTTGAAGTTCATAGGTCAAAAACAGGTACGCAATTTTGTGTCCGGACCGTAACGTCAAAACCCCTGCAGGGATTTTTAAATAACTTGGCACAAGTGATCACCATAACAAAACGATGTGTAGCGCGCAAAACCCAGATTCGTACCTCGAAGGTCAAGGTTACATTTGAAGTTTATAGGTCAAAAACAGGTACGCAATTTCGTGTCCGGACCTTAACGTCACAACCACTGCAGGGATTTTTAAATAACTTGGCACAACTGATCATCATAACAAGACGATGTGTCGCGCGCAAAACCCAGGTCTTCAAGGTCAAGGTCACACTTGGAGGTCAAAAGTCAAATTGTGTCCGGTCAATAACTCTGGCATTCATGGACGGATTTTCAAATAACTTGGCACAATTGCTCACCAGGACAATACAATGTGTCGCGCACAAAATCCAGGTCTGTGGCCCCAAGATCAAGGTCACACTTAGAGGTCAAAGGTCAAATCGTGTCTGGTCAATAACTTTTGCATGCCTGGACGGATTTTCAACTAACTTGGCACAAGTGCACACCACAACCAAACGATGTGTTGTGCACAAAATCCAGGTCCATGGATCCAAGGTCAAGGTCATACTTAGATTCAAAGGACACTTCGGGGGCATTTATCACTTACAGTGATATTTCTTGTTCATTCTGTTTTGTCAGGGTTGAAAGTGATTTTATCACATAACGTCCCTCGTTAGCAGTGTCGAACACCCATTTAATATTCTATTGTGTGACACACGTGTAATACAACCTCGAACGATTTTGATTGGTTGAGTTAAACCTATAACACTACGCAAGTTTATTAACTGAACTATTTTATTTATTACAAATTCACCCAGATCTGAGTCATAAACTTATTATTTATGACAGCTTAGGCCTAAAAAAAAAATTGTGTGGTTCGGGTCACCCGACCCTACCTACGAAATCCCGCCGACCCGGACGTTTTTTTGGTCCATTTCGAAAAAAATTAAAATAAAGTAACAATATAAAGTCACAGTAATTATAGTACATAATTCAGTGCATCTTTTCTGACGTTTTTTTGGTCCATTTCGAAAAACAACAACAAAAAACAACAAAAAACAAAAAATCCGACCTACCCTACCTACCAATTTCGAACATGTTACCCGAACCACACAATTTATTTTTTTTAGGCCTTTAAAATATAATGCACGTTCTACAAAACAGTCTTGTTGGTTTGTTAAAAAGTTGGCGTAAACTGCTATTTTGTAAAGAGGTAAAACACAAACTCTTTTCTACAAAACGTTATGTGAGAGACGCGACGTTACGACGTCACATATTTTATGACGTTTTGGCGCTAAAGTGTGTCTGACGTCGTGGCGGTTCTATGACCATCTGAATTAATTTTTACTAATTTGATTGCAATGGTATGTGATAAAACGGATCTTAAACTCGTTCCCATTCCATATAAGATTTATGAAACTCGTTATGAATTATTTTTAATTTTAACTCGCCAAAAGGCTCGTTAAAATTAAAATAATTCATAACTCGTTTCATAAATCTTATATGAAATGGGAACTTATTTAAGATCCTCTATATATTAAAGGAGGAATGCAGTATATATAAGTATATGAAAACTGACAATTTGTTCAAACTCTTTTAACTAAAAACGTGCTCAACGCATACTAATAATGAACTCAAAAATTTCATCAATAAAACAGGAAAATATACCCGTTTGTATTGCATGTGATGCATCTTGCCGGTTTATGTGGGTTTCCAGTTCCATATCCTTCAATTCGATCTTGTGCCCTAATAAATGATAGTTGTAAAGAGCAAAAATTAAAGTTGAACATATTTAATAGAAGTGTTCTCTATGCAGCAGTGTTATGCAAATATTGTTGAAGACATGAACTGGTATAAAGTTTTTGTCTCGATGGATGCAGCTGGCAGACACAGATGACAACGTGATCCCTATGCATCTCTTTTTTATTTAAAAAGGCGACATAAAAAAGCTTGTTTAAAATAGTTCTGATCATAATAGTCAGCACACTTTGCTTCAAACGGTATGTTAAATTGTAGAACATGTATCCTGATTTTGAAACTTTTTTATTAAATAAAGGCTTGACCTTGTCTTTTATTCTTCTAGGTATAATACTTATAATACTTTTTTACATAAACAAGAGGCCCAAGAGGGCCTGTGGACGCTCTACTGGCTCAAGATAAAGTTTATGAATAAGGGGCCATAAGTCTTTCAAAAATCATTCAACCAGAACATGGCAATGACAGGTGCAACTAGGCTTAGTACTGATCATTCTCGACAAGATTTGCTGAAATCTGGCAAAGAGTTCAGAAGAGACTAATCTGGACAAAGTTTGTGTATTAAAACATTTAAAGCGTCACAACTCTGCCAAAAATCATTCAACCAAAATATGGCAATGATATGCACAACTAGGCTTGATACTGATCACCCTTGTCAAGTTACGTCTATATCCAGCCAGGGGTTCAGGAGAACTAGCCCGGAAAAAAATTGTGGTATTAAAATCCTTTAAAGGGCCATAACTCTGCCAAATATCTGTAAACCAGAACGTGACAATGACATGCACAACTAGGCTTGGTGCTGATCATCCCTGCAAAGTTTCATTGAAATCTGGCGAGGGGTTCAGGAGAAGTAGATCAGACAAAGTTTGTGTATTAAAACCTTTAAAGGGCCATAATTCTGCCAAAAAAATCATTTAACCGGAATAGGTCAATGATTTGCACAACTAGACATGGAATTGATCATCCCTAAAAAGCTTCGTTTAAATCCGGCCAGAGGTTCAGGAGAACTAGTCAGAACAAAGTTTGTGTATTAAAACCTTTAAAGTGCCCTAACTCCGCCAAAAAACATTCAACTGGAACACGGCGATGATGTGCACAACTAGATATAGAATCAATCATCCCTAAAAAGTTCCGTTTAATCCGGCCAGGGGTTCAGGAGAACTAGTCAGAACAAAGTTTGTGTATTAAAACCTTTAAAGGGCTATAACTCTGCCAAAATCATTCAACTGGAACTCGGTGACTATGTACAACTAGGCTTGGTACAGATCATCCCTGCAAAGTTTCAATGAAATCCGGCCAAATGAAGGCCCTTTCATGTAAATGAGGCCAAGATATAGCATATTTTAGAAAATCAAGGGCCATGACTCCGAAGTAAATGGTCCAATCTGGATGGGTTTCGAACTCGTCCAAGCTTTCATTGATATTAACAATCTGGTAAAGTTTCTTAAAGATCGGATGAGAGATGAAGGCCCTATCGTCTTAACGAGGCAAAATATAGGATTTTTAACTAAATCAAGGGCCATAACTCCACTGTTACTGGTCCGATCTGGCTGGATTCCGAACTTGATCGAGCTTTCATTAATATGAACAATCTCGTAAAGTTTCATAAAGATCGCATGAAAAATGCAGGCCCTATCATCTTAACGAGGCAAAATATAGCATTTTTAACTAAATCAAGGGCCATAACTCCGCTGTTACTGGTCTGATCTGGCTGGTCTTCAAAATTATCCGAGCTTTCATTTATATAAACAATCTGGTTAAGTTTGGTAAAGATCGCATGAAAGATAAAGGCCCTATCATCTTAACGACTCAAAATATAGCATTTTTAACTAAATCAAGGGCCATAACTCCGCTGTTAATGGTCCGATCTAGCTGGTCGTCGAAGTTGTCCGAGCTTTCATTTATATAAACAATCTGGTAAAGTTTGGTAAAGATTGGATGGAAGATAAAGGCCCTATTGTCTTAATGAGGCAAAATATAGCATTTTTAACTAAATCAAGGGCAATAACTCCGCTGTTAATAGTCCGATCTAGCTGGTTTTCAAACTTGTCCGAGCTTTTATTGATATTAACAATCTGTACAAGTTTGGTAAAGATCAAATAATAAATGAAGGTGCTAGAGTGTTCACAAGGCTTAATATGGCATTTTTCAGCAAAACAAGGGCCATAACTCCGGTGAAATTATTTCGATCTTGCCGGTTTTCGAACTTGTCCGAGCTTTCATTGATATAAAGACACTGGCAAAGTTAAGTAAAGGTCCAATTAATATTGAAGGCCCTAGAGTGTTCACAAGGCAGAAAATAGCATTTTTCAGAAAAAACAAGGGCCATAATTCCGGTGTTACTGATCCGATTTAGCTGGTTTTCGAACTTATTTGAGCTTTTATTGATACTAACAATCTGTGCAACTTTGGTAAAGATCAAATAATAAATGAATGTGCTAGAGTGTTCACAAGGCAGAAAATGGCATTTTTCAGAAAAAACAAGGGCCATAACTCTGTTGTTACAGACCCAATATAGCTGCTTTTCTAACTTGTCCAAGCTATCATTGGTATTAACAATCTATGCAAGTTTGATAACGATCAAATAATAAATGAAGGTGTTAGAGCTTTCACAAGGCAGAAATAGCAATTTTCAGAAAAAAACAAGGGCCATAACTCCGGTGTTACTGATCCGATTTGGCTGGTTTTTCAAACTTGTCCGAGCTTTCATTGATATTAACAATCTGTGCAAGTTTGGTAAAGATCAAATAATAAATGAAGGTGATAGAGTGTTCACAAGGCTTAATATGGCATTTTTCAGCAAAACAAGGGCCATAACTCTGGTGAAATTTATCCGATCCGGCTGGTTTTCGAACTTGTCCGAGCTTTCATTGATATAAAGACACTGGCATAGTTTCGTAAAGATTCGATTAATAATGAAGGCCCTAGAGACTTCACAAGGCAAAAGTTAACGACGGACAACGGATGGACGGACGACGGACAACTAGTCATCCCATAAGCTCTGCTGGCCCCTCGGCCAGTAGAGCTAAAAACAGTTTCTTGGTGTTAAACTACACCTCACAGTGTCACAGAGTCACAGTCACAGAGAGCAAAACTGTAACCCAGTCAAGGCTCTGGTACCCATTACGTGGTCCCGCCTTAATTCCATTAAACGATGGGAAAGTTTATATTAGAAGAATTTTATAGCGGATATTTCGACAATAAAACATGTTTAAAAACGTTTTTTACTGAAAAAATGCGATAACCTTACGTTTTAAATGTTAAATTTTACAATATGCAAACTTCTTAAGCCGAAATTAAGGTTTTATTTCTACACCAGCCATTGCACCCCGTTTTCGCTTCTTGCTGAAGGGGTTGGATCGGGTATGGAAGTTAATACTTGGACCACGTAATGCTAGAGGTGATAACCATATTCTGTATAGTCACCCGAATTTGCCCACCTTGTGGTTACCCACTTGGTTATGTGACAGAGGGACTACAAACCTCAGAGTTACACTCTCACAAACACATACAATTTGCACTATCAATAGTTAAGCAATGAGTTAAAAGTAATGTTACTTTTATGGCCTATTCGATCAACTTGGGATTTTTCGAAAAACACTCATAATGACATGTTTTTAAAATAACTCTGGGAGAGTTTTTACTATAAATTCTGAAATAAATTAAAGGGTATTTTTATAGAATTTATGATATTCACATGATTTGGTCAGACCACGTGTTGATAATTCAAAGAGTGTCTTTGATAATCAAGAATACTTCACTAAACGACAGGCATGCATGTGTATTTCAACATGCCTTCAATCTCCTGATTATTGAACTCGCGTGTTTAATAATTTCTATATAAGGTTTGTTTGTTTGCTTGTTTGGTGTTTTACGTCATTCTCAACACATGCAAGATTATACATGACGATCAATTTTTTTTGTGGTGGAGGCAGACCATCCACTTTTCCTGAGTAGAAACAGTACTCTACACCTCCCGCCATCCGTAAGAATCGACACTTCCTCACTTACAGGTCTTCTATAAAAGGAACACTGGCATATGTATTATGTCTCAAAAATTAATTACTTTGTGACATTCTGATCCAAACGTTTTTTATGTGTCATTTCGTACAACGTACCAGCTATAGTGAGCTGCTGGTGAGATTTGACCGTTGTTGTTACGTCCTCTCTCAACTTGCCTTGTTCTACTTTGGTCTTCTTCATCCTCATCACTCAAAAGCTCTCTTCCTCTTCTCTGTATACCACCCACCTGGCGTCTTTGCATTTGCTCTTGTTCCCTTTTCAATCTTCTATCAGAGTCCTTTCCTGAAGCTATTCTTGCTGCATATTCTTTTTCTTCATTCTGTTTTCTCATTCTCTCCTGCTCTTTTCTCCTCTGTTTTTCAGTTATAGCTTCATCAACCTTTTTTCCAGTGTTCAACTGTTGTGGTGTCGGAGCAGGACGTTTGGCTGAGGGTGTGTTAGGGTTAGTTTGAGGTGTTTTGGTAGACCTTTTACCATTGCCATTGTCCTGTAAATGTTGGAAGTGGGTCCGAACATAGTTCTTGGTATCCTGAAAAAAACAATACAAATCTACAATTATAAAGATAAGAGGTCTATATAAACCTGTTCGGCCGTGTGCTGCTCAACTTTTCGGTACCAACTCAGCTGGCAAATTCTAGTTGCTATAACCTTTTAGATCTATCTAATTAATAAATAAAAAAGAATGAATGAATGAATGGTGTTTTACGGCACGTCGACACATAAATAGGTCATATTGTGCGCAAAAATTGATGAAAAATGAAGAAATGAAGTATTATTTAAAAATTAGTGTAAATATATAAAGATAAAACTATTAAAAAATAAGGGATGATAAGGTGTAATATAAACTATGTATGTAAATCAACAAATGCCCATCAACGGGTATATAAACAAGTAAATATATATAAGAACACATTATAATGATTTATATAGTCTGATCTCTTTTAGGAAATCTAAAACAAGACTAAAAACTACAGTATCAAATAACTCTTTCATAGTATTAACAGTGTAGTATCTTTGACGCATAGGATCAAAGTCTACACATTCCAACAAGATGTGTTTGATCGTTAACAGTGCAAAGCAGGGTATACATTCCGGCAATTGCTCACCTTGTAATAAATATGAATGAGTATAACGTGTATGCCCTATCCTGCACCGGGCTAGGACAACTTCCTCTCGACGAATGGGTCTACTAGAAGAACGCCATTCTCTGAGTAACGGTTTAATTTAATGGAGTTTATTGTTAACTGACAAATCCCAAGCGGTTTGCCAAGAGTTACGAATATATGTGTTAATACAACTTTTAAAATCAGTATAAGGTAATTTGGTATTAGATATATGTTAATCAAATGCTGCCTTAGCAGCACTATCAGCTCTATCATTTCCACGTATTCCTCCATGGCTTGGAAGCCAGCAGAAAATAATAACATTATCAATTATAAGAGAATTGTACTTTTCTAAAAGTTACAGCACAACTAGGTTATCATGTTTCATATTACCCAGTGCTTGAAGAGATGAAAGGGAATCAGAAAAGATTACAAAATGGTCATCATCAGATTCCTGAATATAATATAAGGCAAGTTCAATTGCCTTAAGTTCAGCTGAAAAGATAGAGGCCTTGTCAGGCAGACGGCTCTTTATGCTGTGTTTGTGAACAACAGCTGCTGCAGCTACCTTATCTCCATCTTTAGAGCCATCTGTGTATATATGTTGAAAGTTACTGTATTTCGATTTAATTTCATTAAATTTGCTTTGAAAGACAATAGGGTCTGTACTGGATTTGTTATTATAACAAAGATCAAAATAATTGTTGGTGTTTCGGAAGTCCACGGAGGAATTTGTGTTACTTTGTACTTGGCAATCAAATTTAGGTCGATTTCAGTGTCTCTTAATTTTGGTTAATACGAAGACCAAATGGTGGAATGGCCTTCGGTTTTCGATCAAAAAGAGGTTCACAACTAGGATTAAAAACATTATCGAAAGTTGGGTTTGAAGGGTTAGACGTTAATTTAATGAAGAGCTAATTTGTCCCGTCTATGAGACAGTGATGGTTCATTAGCTTCAACATATAGACTTTCAGCTGGTGATGTACGAAAGGCACCTAAGGTGAGTCGTAATCCTTGATTATGTATAGGATCGAGCATCTGCAAGTACGACTTGCGAGTCGATCCATATACTATCGAGCCGTAGTCCAGCTTGGATCTGATAAGAGATCTGTAAATTCGCAAGAGGACTTTTCGACTTCCCCAATTAGTGTTTGCAACAACTTTAAGTAAGTTAAGAGCTTTAAGGCATTTGGCCTTCAAGTATTTAAGGTGTGGTATAAATGTTAATTTACGGTCGAAAATAAGACCAAGGAATTTTGTCTCATCCACTACTGGTATTGGTGACCCATCCAGCGTTAGATGAGGGTCTTCATGATGTTTACAAAGTTGACAAAAGTGCATACAATTAGTTTTAGATTTAGAAAATTTAAAACCATTTTCATCAGACCAGGTCTGAAGTTTATTGAGACATTGTTGTAATTGTCTCTCGATAGTATTCATGTTTTTTGCACGATAACATATAACAAAGTCGTCAACATATAGCCAACAATCCACATCTGGATTGATGCATTTTACTATTACTGTTAATCTTTATATTAAAAAGTGTGACAGTGAGTATGCTGCCCTGTGGAACACCCATCTCTTGTTCATGAATATCAGAGAGGGTTGAACCCATTCGGACACGAAATTGTCTATCATCTAAGAATTTCTCTATAAAAATGGGTAATCGGCCTCTAAGACCAAGGTCATGAAGATCATTCATAATACCATACTTCCATGCAGTATCATAAGCTTTCTCCAAGTCAAAAAATACAGCGACTAGATGTTCTTTTTTATGATTATTATTTTCTTCAATTAATTAGGTGTCCGGAATTAATGAGTGTCCGCACTCATTGAGTAAATACAGAAGGTATCAAAACTTAAAACCAATGCTGAAACCTGACGCAATTCACCGATTCTCCGATTTGCAGACCCACAGAGGGAGACACAGTCACAGGATGAAGACATTGAAAAATCTAATATCATGAGTTTATTTGTATTATTCGTTTATTGTTTTCATTTATACTTTATACGCTCAGAATCAAATTGGATTGGGTACACAAAATGTTGATTGTCCACTTCGCTCGCATTGTTTACTTGGTTTGTGTCCGCCATTTTCGTTTCTTACGAACCATAGGTAATGCGTGACGTCAACGGGGTTTTTCCATTCGGCTGTTTCCGTGAAACCTCAGTTACGTTTCCGTAACAGGTGTGTATCAGGGCAAATGTGCCGTATGGATTCGTGATTTACCCATGAACGAATAGGTTTACGATTTCGGCCGAAGTATTTTAGAAACTGCTAATCATTATCTTTGTAATACAAAGGAAAGTTATTTCAATTTGGAGGACCCTTTAATAGTACGACGGGCTTTCGCACACGAAAAACTCTAAAATTATCTAAATTTGTTGAGTTGGCCGCAAGTTAAAATTATTTAATGCAGCTTTACGATCGCTGACTGCCTTTTTGCAGTCATCGTCGTAGCTTAACACATTATTTTTGGGCAAAAACATCCAAATTTGAACAAAAATCGCTAAAAACTGGAATAATTTTTTAAATATTATTATCATTGCAATATTAGGGAGCTGAAGTTCTGAAGTTGCCTGTTATATACATATAAATAAAAATAATATTTGAATGAACAAAATGTAGACAGCTTGCCATTTTGGGGGAAAATCAGCAAAAAAAAGCGTAGAAATTGCTAGTTTTTGGAATAATTTTTAAAAAAAATTGACACTTTCAATTAAACCAAATAGTAGGTTGTAAAGTGTTTTCATTTATCTAAAGATGTCCTGAGATATAGGTAAAATTCTAAAGGATCAGAGATTTGGAAAAACTGGATGTTTTGGGCCAAAAGTTGCAAATTTTAACCAAAATCACTAAAAACGGGATTACTTCTAAAAATATAATTCTAATTACAATATAAGCAGATTGAAAGTCCTTAAAGGAGCCCTTTTATACCTCGTGTTTCTTGTTTATTTTTATTACTGAACACTATATAAACACACTGCAACTCATTTTTTGGTGATATATCGCTTTCCGTGCTTTTTATCGCCAGGTAAAAATCACCTGTTGACCGATACAATATCCGTATTCGCCTCGGGTTTATTTCCGCTGATTTCCAGTGTGTGACGTCACACAAAGTACCAGCGCCATATCTGACAGATTGACAACACAGACAGGTTCTCAATATTTTATTGAGATAACTTAGATCATACTTTCTTGAAGTATTAAAGGCAACTGTCACTGAAAGTATGAAATACATCGGGATGAAATTGTATATTGACTGCAGACTCATTTCTGAGAGAGCTTGTTGCATCACAGAAGTTCAGGGATTTGCTCTCCTATAACTTGAAGCCGTGGCTTACCTTTTCTCTGACCATTGGCAAGTGCATTAAAAACATGTCTACGAACGGCAAGACGATTTTTGAAATGAACCGTCCTTTGACTTTTTAATGTGTGGACTTTCCGTAGAGATTCTCTGCCCTAGACATAAACTGATACTCTGATTTTTATAAGTGTACAACTTACCTAAAATGATCATTTGTTATCCATTTCACACTAAAATGTTAATAAAAAAAACAAAAAAACATTATGATATGAAATACATTAGTTTAAATCTATTATCTAGGTACTATGCACTGTTTGAACGGCAAAATACAGGTGTCAGTGCAGTGACGTCTTACAAGAAACGTTTACACACGGTCTGAAATTGTCCACACGTTTTTTGGTCAAACGCAAGTCACATGGTGCATATGTAAACGTCCTTTTGTAACAAACCCAGATGTCAAATAAATGAGACTAACCGATTGCATACTTTCATAGTTTGTCTTTGTTGTTTGTGTTTATTAACATATCACTTATTATGCGATTATCAACGTTTTACACCACTGAAGTGGCGGCAGGCATACACAGTGGGAATTAGACAAATGTACACATTGATCGCATAATTGTCATTCGAAGGTCTAAGGGTAAGAGTTATATAAATATCACCGTTCCATGTTCTGTCCAAGTTCTTCTCCAGAATACTCTATTTTTATCATAAGTAATAAATCGGGCTACAGGTATTGCTAATTCAAAGCACGTGTTACCTTTTTTCAGGCATTTTAATAAGATCTCACATATTTACCCCCAATATATATATTTTTTT